>PUQB01000585.1:0-45000 GCA_003024785.1 Selaginella tamariscina
GTCCTAAACCCATTTTCTTACAAGCATGTTCCTCAATAAAATTAACTCCTGAGCCTCCATCTATAAGGACTTCTTTTATCTTGTTTTACCAATATATACAGTAATGCTGGGCACATACCCATCATAATCACCTTCTTTTTCATAATGTTTTTCTACTCGGTGAATTTCATTTCCTGTATATGCAGGTAAGGATTTTGGAACAATGTTCAACATTTCCAAGATTTGATTTTTAATATATGGGGCAATATGTATTAATTGTCCCAACGTGATTGTAATTTCTTGGCTCAATGCACTTTGAGCCATTGATTCTGCCACGTCATCCTGAATCCGTTTCACAGGAATGCTCTGTTTTCTAGGGTTACTCTGTTTTACAGGAATATTCTTTTTCTCTTGAATATTCTTCCCTAAAATAGAATCAGTTATTTTTAGATCTTTAGGTATATCCGTCGGTTGTGTATCATCATCCGAGATATACTCAGGGAGATCTCGTTCTTGGAGATGAGTGTTCATCTCTCCCATTGTTTGCGTACTATCCCGCAATGGATATACAGAATTTCCTTCTTCTGCTGGAAGGTATTCCTGTTTCTGACATATATTTCTTTTTGTACAGATTACTGCTCTCACGGCAGGATGGTTTTCTAGCTCATTCTCTTCCACATCAATGAACCGAGCTCCAAGCTCTCTCTTGGGAGCATTGTTTGAGGTGGAAGGCTGATTCTTAGGACAATTTGGAGAAATATGTCCTTTCTCTCCACATGTATAACAAGTAAGATTAATAGAATTCCTTCCTTGTACTTGTCTTTGTCTATAGTTATTTTGATCTCCATAACTTTCTTTTCTTGGATATCTTTCTGGTCCTCTGTAGGACGTCTCCTTCCTTCCCATATTAGGCTTATATGGTGGAGCATATCTAGTTTGATTCCCTCATACAGCCTATCATCTCCTCCTGTATAAGGAACATTCCTTCTGTTATCAAAAGGATTCCTATTTCTTCCTTCTTCCCAACTCCCAGGCTGTTCCTCATAATAGAGCTTCCTATTCCGAGATGGGAATGTGGTAACAGGTGGTTGTCTCACAGGAAACGGCCTGTTATACCAGCCTTCCTTTCTTCCTTCTTTTCTCCTTTCTTTTTCCACACGTGCCACATTTTGATTAATAAAATACTTACAGTCTTTTGCCGAATGTCCTTCTTTATCACATATTTGACATTTTGGCAACTGTAGTCTACACTCATCCTTAGTATGTCCAGGATTTTTACACTTGGCACACCATACTTTGGCATCTAATTCCTTATACACAGGATTACCTTTCAAGGACTTAACTAGCTGTAATAACATTCTCTCATCAGCCTTATAATCCCGAACTTTGATAGGTTCATCCTCATCATCTGAACTATCCTCCTTTCTCCTTGAGGATTTTATCTTTCCTTCTGCTATGTTTTCTATTTGTCTCCTCTTCTTTCATAATCTTTAAGATGCTTTACAAGATCTTTCCTGTCTACTTCCTCAATTGTCATTGCATAATGCCTATATGGCTTCTGCAATCCTTGCTTATACCATTGAAGCAAAGCTTCTTCCTTAACATATAGTGAGCATTTCTTTTCATGCTTTTTAAAACGGTGTGTATATTCCTCTAGAGTTTCAGTTTTTCCTTGTAGGATATTTGAGCTTCTCTAAGTGCTCTTCAGGCAACTCTTCCTTTTTAAAGTATTCTTTAAAAGCTTCTGTAACTTTCTCATAATCTTCTCTCACTTCTTCTCCAACTCATAATACCAATCAGATGCATTTCCTTTTAATGTGTGAGGAAATATAAGCAACTTATCTGCATTGCTTACTTTATACAACTTTACAACTTCCTCAAACTGCAATAAATGTCTTTTAGGATTTTCCTTCTTTCCTGCGGAAAATATTGGGAACATCAATGTGCCTCCCAACATTCCGGGGAAAAGTGTCATATTAGACATACTCGGTGGGTTTTCTCTACCACCTTCCTCCTCACCAAGAGGGGAATTTTCAGGAGATGCTCCTCCTGGTGCTTCATCCATCATCATATATATACAAACACTTCTTTTTCACTTAAGCTCTACTTCTCTCAGAGCTATGTCACTTCTCACTTAGGAATTCAACTTCCTCCACAACAATGGCGAAATCCCTCTGTGGTCGCCATGTGTTAACATACAAAACTTTCCTGTGTGCAGAAAACACTATTCACAACGCAGGAAAAGCTTTGCAAGTTAAAGTGTAGGGATTTCGTCCAATAGAGAGCTCTATATATACACTTATCTCATCTCTAAGGTCAAGGATAGGATTTTGCTTTGGCCATTGCCATGTATAAGCATTCACAATACCCATAAATATGCACTTGCATTACTATATGAATACAAAGAGATAGCAAGTGTGGAGACTTACTTCTCTCCCAAAGATACTCTCTCTCTCATGCATTGCTCTCCATAGCTCTCCATAGCCTTCATAGTCTCTCTCTCCTTCTTGCACTCGCTGCCCTCACTTGCCCTAACCGAATCTTGTCCTCCTCCAACCGTCATAACTGTCTGCTTCCTGCAACCGTAGGATCCTTCCTACTCCGTAGGATTTTTCCTACTGCTGTAGGATTTTTCCTGTACACAAGATATTTCCTACTACTACTTTCCTACAAGCTACTTCTCCACCATAGGAAAGTCCTATGTATGCAGTTCCTACATGCTATATTTTTGGCCTCTAACAGTGCACTTAAGTGTTTTAGGGGTAGTCCAACTAACTGTCCTTAGATATCGCAAGAAACTCTAAGCAAAAGTAGCACTTAACTTTTAAAAAATTCTTACCCTGGTTTTCTATGTCCTAGTTAGGTTTTGGTGTGGTTCAGTGAGTTCGACAAGTCGAATATGGGTAGAAACACCCTTAGGGTTGACCTAACCCTAGGGTTGCCCTTAATCCACGCCTTAAACCCTCAAGTTAGCATTTAGAAAATGGGTTATTAATTAACTCACCAAGTATATTACATCTGGGAATGAGATTCCGTGCCAGCCCACTTATGTAAACAGGAAAACAGGGGAGGGCCCTCTATCACATATAATTAAGTAATACATATAGGAGAGCTCCTAGGTTCATGACTGAGTTCATTGCTCTTCTGCTGGTGCAAGTTTCAACTTGTGTCATTGAGGTACAACCCTCTATTGTGCCACTTTAACTTCCAAATGACAGAGGTATGTCCACCTTTGGGGTAGCTCACCCTTAACATTGGCAAATCCATGCCTGAAAGGTCTTGTCAAAATGCATGTTCCAAGAGGCAGAGGTTGAGGCTTGTCTCCAACCTCCTCCTCCACGTCAAGCTAGGTGTAACACTCATGGCCAAGCAAGGCATTCATGTCCTTGTCCAACCGTGGGCGTGGGATCTTGTTTGATAGTTTCACATTACCCAGTTCTTAAGAGTTCATTAAGGGGTTCTAGAGTTGGCATTTAAGAGCCACGTTTTGTGTCTCTTGAATCTAAGGGCTAATAGCATGATAGCCCACATAGTGTCACATGGAGATGTGACATTGAGCTAGACGTCACGATACAACGCCCAAGGCACGCCCTTTGGGGTTGTGTCATGTGTTTGTTATCAAGGGGTTGGATAATTTAGCAAATAGGCTTGCACTAGGGTGTTAAGCCTTGAGCATCTACTCAAGGGAGGTTAGGTCTCGTAATTGGGTGTGTTTTGTCACCCTTGGCTAGGGGAGTGTTCTCCTTTGGAATCTAGGGGTTGAACAACCTAAGCTTGTTAGCATAAGCCCTTTTGTGAGGCACTCACAAGGTCATGTACTTAGGGTTATCCAAACCTAGCCTTAGGGAGTTTGCTTAGTAGAACATTCGTGTCTGCCTACGACGCACACTCATGTCCTCATTAAATACTAGCCCTAGGTCTAAGGGTATGACTTGGCCACTCAAGCCCTTAGTGTCACGACCCGATACAGAAATACAGGATTCCGAATACAGGACATGGGTTGCAGGACTTTCCTACAGGATTCCGGATACAGGATATGGGTTGCAGGACTTTCCTACAGGATATTCTACCAGGATTCCGGACACAGGATCGGTTGCAGGATATTCCTACAGGATATGCCTAGAGGATAAGGGACATGTGGACTCATCTTAGCCTCTGCATGCATGCAATCACTTTTGCATGCATGCAACCACTTTTAGCACTCATGCCTAGATTAGCTCTTGGAGTTGTGAGCATAAAAGCTCCGACCTAATTGTTGTACAATCAGTTACTATCAACACCAGTCTTACTACGATCAATCTCGTCTTGTCTTGTTCTTGTCTTGTTTCCTGTCCTGTTCCTGTCTCGCTCCTGTTTCCTGTCCTGCTCCTGGATCCTGTCCTGCTCCGGATCCTGTCTGTTCCTGTCTTGTTCCTGGATCTTGTCCTGCGCTTTCCTGTCTTGCTCCCGGATCCTATCCTGATCCTGTCTTGCTCCTAGATCCGTCCTGTTCCTATTCCTAGTTCCTGTCCTGCTCTCGGTCCTGTTCCTGAGTCAAGCCTTCCTGTCCTTGGAATCCTGTTCTCTTCCTGGTTCCTGGATCGTGGCTTGACAGTTTGATAGTAACTGCTTCATAGTTCTCCGTTTTCCAGCTACTTTTTCTTGATTCTTTTCCTTCATTTTCCTCCTTTTTCTTTCCTAGATCATGGCTGATTTTGAGCGCTTTCAACGCGAGCACCAAATGTTACTTCATGAGCTGGCCACTTTGCGCCAAGTGGTCACCGACCTGCAAGGTTCCACCACTGCGGCACATGCAGCTGCTGATGCATCCTCCAAGGCTGCTGCGCAGGCTCTCTCCCAGGCATCGGTGGTTCCCTCTTCATCAAACTTTTCTTCGGAGCCGAAGGTTAGCATGCCAGAGAAGTTCAGTGGCAATCGTGCCGATTTCCAAGGTTTCCTGAATCAGATCCGGCTCTTGATCCGTATGCAACCACGGCGCTACTCGACTGATGCTCAAAAGGTGGGTCTTTTGGCATCCTTACTAAGTGGATCTCCACGGGCTTGGGTTGCCCCTTGCTGGAGCGTGACGACCATTGATGGAAGACTTTGAAGGTTTCGTGGCTGCCTTTGAAGCCTGTTTTGGAGATCCTGATAAGTACCGTTCTGCATGCACGAAGTTACGGAAGCTCACTCAAGGATCCCGACCAGCTTCCGTCTATGCATCCGAATTTCAGCAACTTTGCACGAACATTCCATGGGACGAGACTGCATTGATCGAACACTTCCGTTTTGGGTTGAGGGACGACGTGAAGGACCTTCTCCTTACGTTACCGGATGCCCAAACATTAGCGGAGATCATGCAACAAGCTGTTCGTTGCGACAACCGTTTGTTCGAGCGTCGTCAGGAAAGATCCCGTCAGCAGTTCCTGCAAACCAATCCTGCAGCTGTGGTACATGTTCCTGCACCACCTTCTGGAGTAGTTCCTATGGAGGTTGAGAAATCCAAGCGTGGTCTCTTTCCGCTGCTGAGAAGCAACGTCGTCGCAGTGAGAACCTGTGCTTGTATTGTGGTGGAGCAGGACACAAGGTGGCAGATTGTCCTATTAAAGCCAGGAACTTCAAGACGCGTGAAGTTGAAGCTGAAGTTCAGTCGGAAAACTCCAATGTCCACTTCGTCTAGGAGCCGCGAAGTTGGACGTAGGTGCAGGCTCCATTGGTGCTGCTCATACCATCCCATCACTTAAGTTTCCTGTACACATTCATCTTAATAATCGAGAGCTCATGGAGTTTGCCTTGTTAGACACTGGTGCAAATGCATGCTTCATGGATGACACGTTTGCAACTCAACATGGCATTTCGGTGGTGAAGTTGAAGCGTGCAGTTCCTGTAGAGGTGGCCGATGGGCGTCTAATTGCTTCTGGCGTTACCCATGCTACCGAACCTCTCTCCTGCAGGTATGGCACATTCAACTGTTCAATTTCCTTCAACTTGATCAAGACTCGGTCGACTCCCATCATTTTGGGCATGCCATGGTTCGTTGTTGCAAATCCGCAGATCGACTGGAGGTCTAGGACGCTCACGTTTTCCTCTCCAACAGCTAGGATCAATCCTGTACCTTCCTGTGTGCAGGATACATCCTTAATCTGAGGCAGTACAAGCTACAGGATTGACCGTGCCTGTTCCTGTACCAGTGTTGAAGACTCCTCCTCGACAGGATTCACCTCATATCAGTTCCTCAGCACATCCGCAGGCTCTCTCCACTCCTGTAAGTTTGCGGTGTCCTGTACAGGGTTCTTCCAATCCTGTATCAGTGTCGAAGGTTCCTCCTCAACAGGATCCACCTCCTGTTGATTCGTCAGCACATTCGCAGGCTTCTTCCACTCTTGCGCAACCACGGACTCCTGTACAGGATTCTTCCAATCCTGTACACTCATCAACACCCACACAGGTTTTTTCCAATCCTGCTTCTTTCTGTTACCCTGCTTCTGTTCCATCCCCCAAGATCCTTCCTCTTTTTCAGTCACAGCTCCCTCCTTCTCCTCTCCGAGTTCTTACCACTACCATGCATGAACTCGCCACTGATCCTGCTCCTTCCACCTTTTTGCCTTTCAAGTAACTCCTACGTCCTCTTCTACCTTTCCTGTATCCGACTCCCCTGTTTTTTCTCCTTCTCCTTCTCCTTCTCCTCCTTCTTCCCTACCATCCAAGTACCACGACTTTAAGGACGTTTTTGACAAGCACAAGGCTGCAGTTCTTCCTGTTCACAGGTCCTACGACTGTCCTATTGATCTTGCGGAAGGAAAGACTCCACCATTCGGACCGATTTATGCATTGTCACCCACAGAGTTGGAGGTTCTTCGTCAGTACATCGAGGACAACTTGGCATCCGGCTTCATTCGTCACTCAAAGTCCCCTGCAGGAGCTCCTATCTTCTTTGTCAAGAAGAAGGATGGGAGTTTACGTTTGGTTGTGGACTACAGGGGTTTGAATCAAGTCACCATTCGGAATCGGTACCCGTTGCCATTGATCCCGGAACTTCTCGATCGGCTGCGAGGAGCAAAGGTGTTCACGAAGATCGACTTACGAGGGGCCTACAACCTTGTACGGATTCGTCCCGGCGATGAGTGGAAGACTGCCTTTCGTACAAGGTATGGACATTTTGAGTACACGGTAATGCCTTTCGGCCTTACCAATGCCCCAGCTGTGTTCCAACACATGGTGAACGACATTTTCCGTGACTTCTTGGACCAGTTTGTGGTGATCTACCTCGACGACATCTTGATTTTCTCCAAGGACCAGGCGGCACATGACAAGCATGTACGACTAGTTTAGAGCGGCTTCGCGAGCATGGCCTGTACGCGAAGTTGGAGAAGTGTTTTTTCGATAGGGATTCGGTGGAGTTCTTGGGCTACATCGTCTCTCCTGCTGGCGTTTCCATGGACATGCACAAGGTGAAGACCATCGTGGAGTGGGAGAGGCCCAAGTCGGTACGAGATGTACAATGTTTCCTTGGCTTTGCAAACTTCTACAGGCGGTTCATACAGGACTTCTCCAAGCGTGTACTTCCACTCACAGAACTCACCAAGCGCACAGGACTTTTCTCTTGGTCCGACAAGGCGGAACACGCGTTCACAACACTCAAGGACGTTTTCACGACAGCTCCGATTTTAGCACATCCTGACCCTTCTCATCCTTTCTTCATTGAAGCAGATGCCTCGGATTTTGCAGTAGGATCCGTCTATCGCAAGTTGGAGAGGACAAGTTGCTTCATCCTGTAGCTTTTCACTCTCGTAAGTTCCTGTCGGCGGAGATCAACTACGAGATTCATGACAAGGAACTCAAGGCCATTGTGGATTCGTTTGAGGAGTGGCGGCATTTCCTGGAAGGTGCTGCACATCCTGTACAAGTTCTTACGGATCACAAGAACCTGGAGTACTTTCAAACGGCTCGGTCCTCAGTCGGCGACAGGCTAGGTGGGCAGAGTTCCTATCACGTTTTGACTTCGTCATCGTCTACAGGCCCGGCTTTCGGAATGGCAAGGCGGACGCATTGTCTAGGCGCTCTTACCTTGCACCAAGCCCGGGCGATCCTGCATTTGACTGTCAAAGGCAAGTGTTGTTGGGTCCTGATCGTTTCCGGCTTGCGGCACTGCAGGTTCATCAGGCTCCAGCAAATTCAACACTCCTACAGGACGTCCGTTCGCAGTTGGCTACAGACGACTTGGCAAAGAATGTGTTCTCACACATTCATCCTGACGTTGCAAGTTCCTCTTCCTCCAGTTCCCGTCCAGACTACAACCTGTTCACCATACAGGATGGACTCCTGTACCGGGAAGGTCTCCTGTACGTTCCTGTTGGTATTTCCAGGACTCGTGTGGTACAGGATTGTCATGATACCATACCGGCGGACAGGACATTTTGGTGTGGCCAAGACAGTGGAGTTGGTGACTCGCAACTATTGGTGGCCTGGGTTGCGAGGTTTTGTGGAGAGGTTTGTACGGAGTTGTGACACTTGTAGCAGGTCGAAGATGCCTCATCATGCACCCTCTGGTCTTCTTCGTCCTCTTCCTGTTCCGTCTGCTCCTTGGAGATCCATTTCTATGGATTTCCTCACAGATCTTCCTCCTTCTCGTGGATTTGATGCAGTTCTTGTGGTGGTTGACCGTTTCACCAAGCAGGCTCATTTCCTACCCTGCAACAAGACAGCTACAGGTCAGACAACTGCCGAGTTGGTGATCCGCGAGGTGTTCCGACATCATGGTCTTCCTGAGAGCATTGTTTCCGATCGAGGTCCACAATTCATGTCCAAGTTTTGGCGAGAGCTTCTTCGGAGTCTACAGGTTAAAGCGGATCTTTCTTCAGGATATCACCCACAAACCGATGGGCAGTCCGAACGCACAATTCAGACCTTAGAACAGTATCTTCGTTGCTTCATCAGTTACCAGCAGGACAACTGGTTGGACCTCCTTCCAATGGCGGAGTTTGCCTACAACAACTCCATCCACGCATCTACAGGACAGACACCTTTCTTTGCTCTTACAGGCCACCATCCACG
Source organism: Selaginella tamariscina (assembly GCA_003024785.1). Taxonomy (NCBI): domain Eukaryota; kingdom Viridiplantae; phylum Streptophyta; class Lycopodiopsida; order Selaginellales; family Selaginellaceae; genus Selaginella; species Selaginella tamariscina. Next base: position 9,013 of record PUQB01000585.1, read on the forward strand.
TTTTGACTTTGCTCCTCCCGCTTCTCCTTCTTCCGCTCCTGCAGTACAGGATCGTCTTCAGCATCTTCGGCAGGTACAGGATGATCTCCAGGTTCATCTTCAACAGGCACAGGAACGATACAAGCATCATGCTGATGCTCACCGTCAGCCGGCACCTGCATACAAGATTGGTGATCTCGTGTGGCTTCTTCGTCGACACATTCGCACCAACAGGCCTTCTTCTAAGTTGGATTTTCAACGATTGGGCCCTTATAGGATCGTGGCGGAGGTAAATCCTGTAGCTTTCCGACTCGAGTTACCATCCACGGTGAAACTTCATCCTGTGTTTCACACCTCTTGTTGGAGCCGTATCATCCTTCTTCTCTTCCCGGTCGTGTTTCTTCTCCTCCCCCTCCTGTGGTCATTGACACTGAACCTGAGTACGAAGTTGCAGCCATCCTTGACTCTCGTCTTCATCGTCACCAACTCCAATACTTGGTGGATTGGAAAGGGTATGCCTACTGATCGCACTTGGGAACCTGCATCCAACTTACTCCATGCTTCTTCCAAGGTTGCTGCCTTCCATCGGCATTATCCTGCTAAACCAGGTCCCAAGACTCGTGGAACTCGTCTTTAGGGAGGAGGTGCTGTCACGACCCGATACAGAATACAGGATTCCGGATACAGGACATGGGTTGCACTTTCCTAAGGATATTCCTACCAGGATTCCGGACACAGGATTGGTTGCAGGATATGCCTAGAGGATAAGGGACATGTGGACTCATCTTAGCCTCTGCATGCATGCACCAATTTTAGCACTCATGCCTAGATTAGCTCTTGGAGTTGTGAGCATAAAAGCTCCGACCTAATTGTTGTACAATCAGTTACTATCAACACCAGTTTTACTACGATCAATCTCGTCTTGTCTTATTCTTGTCTTGTTTCCTGTCTCGCTCCTGTTTCTGTCCTGCTCCTGGATCCTGTCTGTTCCGGGATCCTGTCCTATTCCTATCTTGTTCCTGGATCTTGTCATGCGCTTTTCCTGTCTTGCCCGATCCTATCCTATCCTGTCTTGCTCCTAGATCCGTCCTGTTCCTATTTCTAGTTCCTGTCTTGCTCTCGGCCTGTTCCTGAGTCAAGCCTTCCTGTCCTTGGAATCCTGTCCTCCTCCTGGTTCCTGGATCGTGGCTTGACACTTAGGGGTTAGTCATGGTTCAGGTACCCCTTGGACACCTTAAAGGAGTTGTACTCCCGGATGAGGGTGATTCCTCAAGGGGTGTCATGGGGGCATGTGTGGGACACATCTTCTTTGCGGGGTTAGGGCATGAGCCTGTTTAGGTTTACTAGGATAGGATCCTGAAGTCTACTCAAGATATCCTCTAAGGTTCGGGGGATGGTCATTCTAAGGGACTTAGGGTAGGATTCTAAATCTTTTGTTAACTAGGCATCTAGGTCAGACTCTTGAGGTCATCTTGAAGGACTTAGCGTTGCTCACACAGGGAATTAACGCCGGAAGGCCACTTGACAGCACGTGTTAGCCCTCCGAGTTAAAACTCGGACAACATAGGTTAGGATTTGGGATGGCTTGTTGGATGGTGTTTTATATCCTTAGCATTGAGGTTATTTAAAAAACATTAGTGGCGAAGGTCTTACAAATATAATCATTTTTTATATTATAAAGGGGAGTTTAGAATAATCATTAGATGAAGCCACACATATTAATGATTTAAATAATCGTCAGATGAAGCCACGTGGGTTTATGATTTATGATGGCCCATTGAATGAATGGATGTTTATATAAGATCCTTGGCATGTTGAGGTTTTCTAAAATAACCTTGACATGCCAAGGATCTTATATAAACATTCAATAGGCATCCCAACAACTATCTAAATCATGAATGTGTGTGACTTCATTCAACAATTATCTCTTTATAATCTATGGAATGATTATATATAAGAGCATTGGTAAGGGTTTTAAAAAATATAATCGTTGAATGGATAGATGCAGGATAACTATTGGATGGAGTCACTTGGGTTTCAAGATTTAAATGGCTGTTAGATGGGGCTACATGATTTTAAGATTTAAGATGGCCATTGGACTGGATTGGATGGGCGATGTTATGTAAATCCTTGGCATAAAATTTTGATGGATTATAAATGGAGGAGTTAGTCATGTGGGTCTATGATTTAGATGGGCCGTCAGATGGGGTCCAAGGTTTAAGATGGCTTGTAAAGAAGGTTTGTATAAGATTGTTAGCATTAAGGTTATTTAAAGAATATAACGATCGGATGTATTAATAAAAGGAATATAGGTCAATCATTGGATAATATGGGTTCCAAGATTTAGGTGGCCATCGGACGAGGCCACATGATTTAGGACTATGGATAAGGTATTAAGCAAAGTCTTTGGCACAAATTATTTTTAAAAATTCTCGATGCCCAAGGGTTCTAAAAAATATAATGTTCGATGAATTTATAAAGGGGAATTTGATATAATTGTCAGATGATGGAGCCACATGGGTTTAGGTAGCTGTAGATGGTTTAGTATTTATGATGTTATTTTATACAAGATGTTTAATATTATGTTATTCATTTGGAATTGGATTATAAGAACTTTACAACCTCAACACTGAAGATCTCTACTGTATGACATATATTCCTTGGTATTTCTATAGAATAATTTTGGGCAATCCTTGGTGTCGATGTCATGAGATTTTCAATGTCCAAAAAGAATGCCACTTGAGAATGAGTCTCATGTTTTATTTCAATTGTGCACTATTTAAATGCCCCCCATTGCCTTATTGTAATATTAGTTTGTCCGAGTGTGAGCTAATTTAATATAAGTATGTTTCTTTTGCAAGTAATATCATCTATGCGTACCAGTTTAAAAAACATATAGAAAAATTCTTAAGGATTACATGACTCATACAAATTTAATACATAATAAAATTGAACTTTTAAAGGACCACCCCTAGAAGCACATTAACTATGTCCCTTTTCAGGGACATTCTAACAATGAGAGAGGATAGACAAATTAAAACTAAACAAAAAGTTTCAAACAAGGCCAACAAAGCATTACATATAACAGTTTAATGAAAGAGTGAGTTAGTTATCATGCGGTCGAAAGGGATTGCTAAGTAAGTATCATTTATTCAGAAATTAAATAAATCCTCCGTATACATAAGAATATTCTTTAGAATTTTTGTATGGCCTGAGTTATTTAATACAAATTAAATATTAAATATATGATATTAATTTAAATAAATATATTCAGTATATATGTACATTCACATTGGGTAAAACACCACAAACATTTTGGTTCACATGTATAAGGTACACTTTTGAAAAGAAATAAATTTGTTTGAGTATATCAATATTTATCATTAATTTTTATTTTTCATTTAAATTTTAAAATTTACGAGCCTTGATTTCCATTGTTGATAATTTTACATTAAAAGATATCAATCGTACATTTATTGGAACCTAGAATTGCTAAAGTATGAAATAGACATAGAATCTCTGGCCTAGTTTTATTAAATAATAAAAAAAATTATATATATATATATATATATTTATTTATTTATTTAAAAGCCTTATCTTTAATCACACCTACTTTTTGGCTCTCTCATGTGGGCATGGAATCATCCGTACACCACCGCCCACACGTCATCTGGATACTGCCACGTCACATGGCAATCCACCCAATACTCACGTGGACCTTTCAACGATTACGATACAGCCAAATCCCTATTCGCACTGAAATAAGAAGTGTGTGTGTTTTCATAGCACATCAATTTCCAGATTTCTATATAAATTTCTCATATATACGATGTTATAATTCATGAAATATGAGAAAGCTCTTCTTAGAGATAGTAAATGCAGCAAATCTCATGCCGAAGGACGGCCAAGGATCGTCCAGCCCATACTGTGTGGCTGAATACGACGGTCAGATGCATCAAACAGAGGTGAAGAAGAAGAGCCTCAACCCGGTATGGAAACACAGTCATGGAGTTCACTGTTCACGACCACACCTCCATGGATGCACAAGTTCTCGACCTGAACATCTACAGTGCAAAAAAGCCAACTCAGCTGAAGCCGAGCTTCTGGGCAGGGTTCGAATCACTGGAGCATAACTTTGCCAAGAAAGGCGAGAAGCACTTGTGTTCCACAAGCTAAGGAAGAGGGGCGTGTTTTCCCAGATCAAAGGTGAGATTGGTCTCAAGGTTTGGTGGATGGACGAGCCAGATCCTCCGCCACCGGAGGAACCTGCACACCTGCCGCCTGAAGCTCCGCCTGCCGAGCCTGCACCAAGCACAGAAAAAGCAGATCCGAACCTGCACCAAGCACAGAAACAAGTAGCATCCGAACCTGCACCAGATTCCGGGCCTGCACCGCCAGAAGCACCAGAACCGGAAGTGGCTCCTCCACCAGAACCGCCTGCACCGGAAGTGTCTCCTCCACCGGAACCGCCTGCACCGGCAGTGTCTCCTCCACCGGAACCGCCTGCACCGGAAGTGGCTCCCCCACCAGAACCGCCTGCAGTAGCTCCGGAACCGACGCTGCCACCTGCAGAGCCTGAGCCTGAACCGCACAGGTGTTCATGTAGCGATGAAGAACAAGAAGATGCCAAGGAAGATGCTAAGGAAGATGCTCCTAAACAAGAAGAATATGCTCCGGCACAAGAAGAGACCGAGCCGGAAGGTGCACCTAAAAAAGATGATGCTCCACCAAACAGAGAGGACGAGAGGATCGAAGTAATCGAAAGGAAAATGATGATGCAGCTGCCACCTGTCTATTGGGATCACAACTTTCCGTACGCATACGAGGCCCCCTGGAACAACTTCATCCCCACCAGCGTGCTAGACAATCCGTACATTAATCTCTCCGACCAGGAATGGATTACATGGGGAGCTACTGCTACTTGCAAAAGTTGCCATTGCCCGCACACACATCATTAACACACTCACTACTGTATACAATACATATAATTACAATTATACATTTTGAAAGCGAAAATTAAGGGAGATTAGCCCTAACCCTAACCCTAACTAAATTAGGGTTTTAGCCCGATTATAAGACTACACATTCTTTACTAATTTAGTTCTACAGGGATTTCACGTGACATGTCCAGAATATTATCCAATATCTGATGCATTAAAGGAGGTTCTACCGTACACCACTGCAATAAATATAAAACGGTTTACCTACAGAACATGCTTAGCATTTCCGTACACACACATTAATGCGTGTGTACCTTATTATATATACAAGATATAATATTCAAGTACGGCCGTAGGATCGTTGAATGGGATCAATGGCCAGAAAAAAGTGGCGGTCTTTTTCAGCCACTCCATTTTCAAATTTACTAAATTACAGTAGTGGCCGGTGCTCTTTCCCATTGTATACGCATGACAAAGGCTACAGTTTGACATTGACAATACACATCATATTACATCATATATAAAAAAAATCTATTTATTTAATTATAATTATGGCTTTAAATATTTGTTTATCAAACACCATTAAAATGCAAAAGTGAATCAAGTAGGTAGATGTTTGTATCATTGTTGGTGCCAGAAAGATAATACATTTTCAAGATCGAGATGTTGATCTATAAACAACAAAAAGATCAGCTGCTTCAGATGATGCCACGTGGAGTCCGACGGCACGCCTGAACATCATAACCGTCGGACAACGACCGGTCCAACGGGAGGACCGGTTGTCCGAGTTAATAGACACGAGAGATCTGGATCGTTGGATGATTCATTGATTCCGGCGGTATTCAATCGCAGCCGTCCGCTTTGGTGTTCTGGGTTTGCTCAGAAGCAGTGCCTCGGGAACAGACAATCACTGCAGAGTACAGGCTAGGGTTCTTCATTTCATTGTTCCGCTCTTCTGTAGATCGTAGTTCAATCAATATACATTCAGATCATATTGTTTACTGAGGATTATAGCGCATTGAGGAGGTTGATTAGAAGCAATAAATCGTGTCTACAACACAATGTACGTGTAATCCGTGTGTGTTTCATACGCATACGCTCGTTTTCTGCCTGTTGAAGTGCTCACGCTTCCTGTGTTGATCCGGCACGTACTAATTCAAAGGTATGATCATGAATGTAGTTAATTAAATAACATAATATACTATGTTTTATATTATTCTCCTCTATATATTTTGGGTGCAAGTTGTTTACGTGGGTTTTCACCTATAAAACGTGAAGAAATATATTTAGAAATATTATATGCATATTTGATATAATATACACATAGGTGCCATATATATATATATAGGGAGAGAGTGTACAAGTCAACGTGCATACAACAGGACCAAACATAAGAGAGAGACAGAGAAAGTATGGCAGCGATCTATTTTGCATTTATAACATGGTAACGTTTTTATTTAACTGTCTGCCAAGAACTTATTGGACTCTGAGTGGACATGAACACACACAATACATACATATACATACATACAATATATATATATATATAAAATTTAGAGAGGGAATAACAGAAACTAACAATATATATACACAGACTTATAGTGAGTGCTCAAGAATCTATTAATATATACTGATATGAAAATGACTGGCAGCAGGAGTATATATAGATATATATGATAGAGAAGAATAATCAAAGAACATGGGGAAGAAGATATGCGTGGAGGTATGCAACGCAATGGATCTCATGCCAAAGGACGGCCAAGGTTCGGCAAATGCATACGTCACAGTGGAGTTTGACGGACAGAGAAGAAAACAGACACTAAACAGAAGGACCTTAATCCTGTTTGGAACACACTTATTGAGATCCCCATCACACAAGGCAAACCTTCGAAGACGAGGTATATATACGCATACACATATGTATACATATACACACACATGCATATGTGTGTGTAGGTGGTGGAGATAACGGTGATGTGTGAGAAACGTGGCGCTCAAAGAAAGCCTGGATTTCTGGGGAGAGTGAGAATACCTGTGAGGATTATAGTGAAGAAAGGGGAAGAGGCCTTGTGTATTATCCACTCGAGAGGAGGAGTATTTGGTCACATGTTAAAGGAGAGATTGGACTTAAAATTTTCTTGTCCGATGAGCCTGATCCTGCTCCACCCGCCCAGCTGAAGCTCCAAAAGAGGTACCATCTCTCTCTCTCTCTCTCTCTCTCTCTCTCACACTCAAACACACACACACACACGCTTGTGATCATAGGAAGTTGCAAAAGAGGAGGAACCCAGTAAAGAGGTTCCAAACGAAGCCGAAGCTGCACCAGTTGCAGAGAATATACCAGAACCTTCACCACCGGAAGAACCGAAACAAGAAGAAAGATCAATACCACCAGAAGATCCACCCAAACACGAACAGGAGGAAGCAGTCAAACACGAAGAAGAGGAGAAGGTGTTTACAGTACACATATACAGTGTATGTACCTTGTAATATATAAACATGCATATATGTCTGTGCATTGTAAGTACACTGATTATCTTTTCAGCACGATCATGACGACGATCATGAGGATGAGGAGGAGACGAAAGAGGAGGCCAAAGAGGAACCAGAAAAACATGAGGTAATAGAAGAGAGAGAGGAAAAGAAAGAAGAGGAGCAGAAAGAAGAGGTAAAGAAAGAGGAAAAAGAGGAGAAAAAGAAAGAGAGAAGAGAGAGGAGAAGAAAGAAGAGAAGAAGAAAGAAGAGGAAAAGAAAGAAGAGGTGAAAGCAAGAGAAGAGAAAGTTAAAGAAGAGAGAAAGAAGGACGAGAGGAAGCCGAAGAAGAAGGGTGACGGGCCAACTATCGTGGTGAAGAAGCATGAAGACAGTGACGGACCGACCATCGTGGTGAAGAAGCACGAAGAGGATGTGCAGCTACCAAGGAAACTCGGACGGGCGAGTACGGTGCCCTCTACAGTTCAATCAAGGAGACCAAACCTGTTCTCTCTAGAGGCATTGGAGAGAAAGTGGTAGGTATACGGTGTGTGTACGTGTGCGTGCGTGTGTGAGAGAGATCATAAACAACTATAATATGAAATGATATTATAAGGATGAATACATGAGGACACTTGACATGTAGACCCACATACGTACAAGTCACTTTCATGTATTATAGCATTATGTAAAAAGGATCTTCACGTGCACTGTTGTTTTCTCTTTATACACATATAAAAGGATAACGCAGTCACACACACAAGTGTGTGTGTATATGTAATAATTGATGGAGTTTTTTCGATGGGTTTCCAGGTGACTTACGATCTAGTGGAGAAGATAAACTACTTGTTTATCAAGGTTGAGAAGGCGAGGGCGTTAATGGATGGATCCAGTGGATCTTCCTATGCGAGAATTGTGTTTGGGAGCTTGACTGCCAAGACCAGGGAAGTTGGGAAGAGCTTGTTTCCTGAGTGGCACGAGGTATTCGCATTCAGCAAGGAGACTTCTAATGGCCCCGTTGTTGAAGTTAGTGTGTGGGACTATGAAACCGATCAATTCATGGGTGCTGTTGCCTTTGACCTCCAGGTGTGCGTGCGTGTGTGTAATGTATGTGTGTGCGTGTGTATATATATTATTGCTTGCATTTTCTGCAGGAAATTCCCTTGCGTGTACCTCCTGATAGCCCATTGGCTCCACAATGGTATCGTCTAGAGGGTGCCCGAAAAAACTCCGATGCCAAAGTCAGAGGCGACATAATGCTGGCAATCTGGTAGGTGTTGTAATGTATATACATACATTGCGTGTATGTGTGGGTTTATGTATATATGTATATATATAAAATAAAATACATATTTGCAGGTGGGGAACTCAAGCTGATGAAGCCTTCACTGAGGCATGGCAGTCTGATTCCGGTGGATATGCTCACACTCGTGCTAAAGTCTATCTCTCTCCCAAGCTTTGGTACTTACGTGTTAATGTGATCGAAGCTCAAGAGGTACATTAGGTGTATACACAACTAACTTTCATGTGTATTGTGTGTGTATCTACGTTATTTATACTCAAATCCATCTCTCTCTCTCCCCCTCTCTATCTCTCTCTCTCTCTCTCTCTCTCTCTCTATATATATATATATATACACACACACATAAGGACCAGGTATAGTTGTCAGCATTAGACAATTTAAGCAGATATTCGTATACAACTTGTGTTTGCGTGCGTGTGTGTGTGTGAGAGAGAGAGAGTATATGCTGGGATACAGCTTGTGTGTGTTTATAGATTAAGTTATGGGTTTACTTAAACACAGGTGCAACCTTATGACAAGACGAGGTTCCCAGAAGTGAGTGTGCGAGCACAGCTAGGCTTCCAGATATACAAAACCAAGGTGTCGGACAACAAGAACACGAGTCCGTACTGGAACGAGGACTTAGTTTTCGTGGCGGCCGAGCCATTCGATGAAGACCTGCTGCTGGTTGTACAGAACAAGACATCCAAGCCACACGAAGAAGAGATTCTCGGAATGGTTAAGATCCCACTCACGGGGATCGAACGCCGGATCGACCATCGACAAGTCGGATCACGGTGGCATAACCTCATTAGATATAATACTAACGGAGAGGATACCAAGCACTTCCATGGTACTTATACACACACACACGCACACACATACTGAACGTGCTGTGTATAGGACGTCTTCACTTAAGAGTATGCTTCGACGGAGGATACCACGTAATGGACGAATCCACGCACTACAGCAGTTGCGTCCGACCGACAGCAAAGCAGCTCTGGCGACCGGTAGTCGGAGTACTGGAGCTCGGGATAATCCGTGGCAAGGACATGCACCCAATGAAGACGATAGACGGACGTGGAGCCACAGACGCGTACGTGGTAGCAAGTACGGTCAAAAGTGGGTACGTACGCGAACCGTAGTTGACAACCTCAACCCCCGGTGGAACGAGCAGTACTCATGGGAGGTGTACGATCCGTGTACGGTGCTCACCGTGGGTGTGTTCGACAACTGTAACGTGCACCCTCGTGCTACCGAGTCGGGAGGTAAGGAAGTGAAAGATCTGGAGATTGGTAAGGTCCGTATACGTCTGTCTACGCTGGAGAGCGAGCGTATATACTCCAACAGCCACCCGTTACTGACACTCCAGCGGTCCGGTGTCCGTAAACTCGGTGAGGTTGAGCTGGCGGTCCGGTACTCCTCCATTAGTGCTCTCGGTGTGTTAACTCTCTATTTCAAACCGCTGTTGCCCAAGATGCACTACTTACATCCCCTCGGTATAACCCAGTCAGAAATTCTCAGAATATCTGCCATGCGCCTGGTCGCTATACGTCTCAACAGGTTAGACACACACACACGCATACACATATATATATACATATATACATACAGGTCGGAGCCGCCTCTGAGGCAAGAGGTTGTACAGTTTATGCTGGATGCGGACTTCCACGTGTGGAGCTTACGGAGGAGCAAGGTGAACTACTTCAGGATAATGAACTTACTGGCCGTCCAATGGCGGTTGCCACGTGGTTCGACAACATATGTACGTGGAAGAACCCGGTTACCACGCTGCTGGTGCATGTACTGTTTCTCATATTGGTGATGTATCCGGAGCTCATACTCCCGACTATGTTTCTGTATCTTGCTCTTATCGGCGCCTGGCACTACCGGTACCGTCCGAGATCCCCATCATCGATGGATGCCAAACTCTCTCAGGCCGAGCAGGTCGAACCCGATGAGCTGGACGAGGAGTTTGATCCCATTCCCACCAGCAAGGACCCCAATGTCGTCAAGGTCTCTCTCTCTCTCTCTATATATATATATATATATCACACACACATACACAGAAGTTCTCTCTCTCGGACACACACACAGAGTCAAGCCAAGCACCACACGCACACAGAAGTTTACCATTCTCTCTCTCTCTCTCTCTCGCACACACACACGCCACAGACACGTAGACATATAGAGGTGTGTGTGTGGCGTGTTTGTAGGTACCTAGAGGCATTATAGTTATGTAAAATGCAAGCTCCTCTTCACGAAGATATACTAACTCTCTCAAATGCGTAATCTCAGAGAGAGAGAGAGAGAGAGAGTTCCTCTCAAAGTGTGAGAACTTAATGTATATATATCACACACACACACACACAGAGTCAAACCAAGCACCACACGTGTATACATATAAAGGTGTGTGTGTGGCGTGTTTGTAGGTACATAGAGGCATTATAGTTACGTAGTAATGCATGCTCTCATCATAAAGATATAAACTCTCTCTCAAATGCGTAATCTCATATATATATATATATATATATAGAGAGAGAGAGAGAGAGAGAGAGAGAGAGACACGCACATGTCTCAAGGTGTGAGAATTTAATGTGCAGGCAAGGTATGACAGGTTAAGGATAGTTTCATCACGGATACAGAATGTGTTAGGTGATATTGCTACACAGGGAGAGAGGTTAACGGCGTTACTGAGATGGAGAGACCCACGAGCGAGTGGTATAATGGTGGCAGTCTGTATGACAATTGCGGTGGTGTTGTATGTGGTGCCACTGAGGGTGATTGTTATTATTATTGGGCTTTACATGCTTAGGCATCCCAGGTTTAGAGATCAGCTACCGGGTTCGCCCATTAACTTCTTCAGAAGATTACCTTCTCTAGCTGACAGGATACTATAGAAGGTTCTCTCTCTCCCCACCTCTCTCCCCCTCCCCCCCTCTCTCTCTCTCTCTCTCTCTCTCCCGCCTCTCCCTCTCCCTCCTCTCCCCCCCCCCCTCTCTCCCTCCCTCTCTCTCGTATATATGTGTGGAGTTTTCTCAAAACAAGGCTTAAATATTACTGTTAACTATTTCAGGAGTGAGGTTTTGTAGCCAGTTTTGTAGAAGACTAATGTAACACTGTGACTTCAACTGACCAAATGATATGTTTATGTACGTGTGTGTTAATAATTGTATTAAGAACATTTTTAATTTATCTAAAATTTGAATGAATATAAAATATACTAAACAGATGTCACATTAATCATAAACATCTTAAAATTTTGAGAGTACATATAGATAAGATCAAATAACATAGATATAAATAAGCTGTTATTAATATAAGCAAATTAAAATTACTAAATACATTTAATAATTTCAAATGTATTGAATAAGTTGAACCACTTTTTCTTTTTATAATTAAATGCAGCTTCTACATATATACATTGTTTTAAATTAGTTCAAATGTTTTAACTAAATGCTTAAATTTGTTTTGACTAAATAATTTTTAATTTAATTCAAAGTTTTTAAACGTTTTATATATAAAGTTATATGCACATGTATATAATTTTTCAATTTAGTTCAATGTTTTTTATTTTAAATTAATATTTTAAAATGTTTTTATTAAGTTGTACTTATATGTTTTAATTAATATTTTAATATTTTTAAATGTTTTAATAAGTTACATGCACACATGCATCTTTATAATTATATGCACATTTATACATTATTAGTGTTTTATTTTAGTTATATTGTCTTAACTAAATGCTTTTAATTTAAATACACACTGTACATATATATTTAATTTAGATGTATATATTTTATTTGACTCAAATGTTTTTAATTTAATTTACATGTTTCAAAATGTTTTAATAAATTATACGACTAAAGGCATATTACATACATATATAGTCTTTAAATTTAATTCAAATGTTTTTAATTTATTTTGACTCAAATGTTTTTTAGTTTAGTTCAAGTTTTTAAATATTTATAATAAATCGTATGCATGTCTTTAAAATTAATGCACATCGTATGTTATATGTGTGTGTGTTTATATATATTATATATATATATATATATATATAAAAATTTAATTGTTTTAAGTAAATATTTTAATTATTTTGACTTAAATGTTTTAATTTAATTCAAGCTTTAAATTTTTTTAATACGTTATATGCCCATATACATTTTATAATTAATACACATTCTGTATATATATTTTAAATGTTTTAACAAATTAATCAATGTAAAGATATTTATGAATATTTTAAAAACCACATAATATTTCATGAATATCTTTGTACTACCCTTTATAATTCATTTTATATATCATGAGATTCATGTATAATGCATGTATATATACTCTATAAATAAAAGTAATAAGATGAGTTAATTTTTTATTAATTATAAATGTTATTCAAATAATGATTCATATCACATATTTAATATTATAATAAATTATATGTAATCAACAACCCCAAATGTATAAATAAAAATGTTATTTAAATAAATATATCATGTGCATACACCATTTATGTGGGTGTATCTATTTATAATATAATATTGGTATTAATATAACTTAATGATTTTTAATCTTGTGCATACCGTTGATGTGGGTATATGTATTTATATAAAAGATGATAATAGTGTAACCATGTAATTATTTTTTTAATTATTTTATAATAAATTTAAAAACTCAGTAACGAGTTTCTTCCGCATAATCAAAAATAACATATACAAGGTCTAATTTTTAAAATTATATAACATTAAAAATATTTAAAACAAATTTTCATATGTGAAGTTTATGATTAATTATTTATCAAAGTTTAAATTTTTTATATTATACGATTGTTTTATTTTGAATTGAATAATGTAAAAAAAGAGAAAATTATTTAAATAACTTTTAAATTTTTTTCTTTTTAAATTCAACCCTTGAATCAAACTCATTCTATTTAAAATATTTTTTTATTAGTAAAATGACTTATATTTAAATAAGATATTCATTTAAATCATTAATGAACTAAATTACTTTTAATTTAAGCTTTATTATTTAACCAATGGTTTAAAAACTTCTTATTAACTTATTTTAACTAATGGTTTAAAATTAAAAAAATTTGAACTAAATGAAAAACATTTGAGTAAAAATAAATTAAATCATTTAATCAAAATTTTTAAAGAAAATTAAACATTATACAATGTGTATGTAATTGTAAGATATATGTTTACATATAACTTTTAAAAAAATTAAAATTTTGAGCTAAATTATAAACATTTAAGTCAAATAAATAAAAATATTTAATTGAAACATTTAAACTAAATTGAAAGATTGTATATATGCATTAATTATAAAAATACATGTGTGAGTATAACTTATTAAAAATGTTTTAAAAAGCCTTAATTAAATTAAAACATTTAAGTCAAATTCAAAAACTATATATATATATATACACACACACACACACATTTAATTGTAAATATGTATATATGTATACAACAATTTAAAAACATTTAAAAATTGAACTAAATTAAAGCTTTAAGTCAAAACATATTAAAATATTTCTTAATACATTTAAACTAAGTTGAAAACCTATATATATGTACAACGTGCATTTTATTATGTGCATATTATGTACAACGTGCATTTTATATGTGCATATTATGAAAAAAAATTAAAATTTTTAAATTAAATAAAGTAAATAAAAATATTTAATCAAAACATTTAAATATTTGAATTAAATTAAAAACGTTATGTGTGTGATGTATATTTAATTATGAATATGTATGCATAAGTATAATTTATTTAAAATTTTAAAGTAAATTAAAAATATTTAAATCAAATTGAAAATTATATATATATATATATATATGTGCATTATATTGTAAAGATATGTGTGTATACAACAATTTAAAAATATTTAAATTTTGAACTAAATTAAAATATTTAAGTCAAAATAAATTAAAAGTTTAGTTAATATACTTAAAACATTTAAACTAAATTAAAAGTATATAATATATAAGTGTGCAGTTAAGAATAAAGATGCATGTGTGTACAGCTTATTAAAAATATTTTTTAAAAATTGAATTAATAAAAAGCATTTAAATTAAATTAATTAAAATATCTAATCAATAAATTAAATTTTTTATATTATATATATAAATATAAGTGTACATTTAATTGCAAATATGCGTGTGTGTACAACTAAATTAAAATCGTTTAAGTCAAATTAAATTGAAAATATTTACCAAAAAAACATAATTTATCTTTTCAGCTTAATTAAAAAATCTATTTAAATTTAAAATCTTAGTTTTTTAAAAAAAATTTAAAATATAGTAATAATATTTTAATTTGCTTATAATAATAACAGCTTATTTAAATCTAAGTTGTGTGTGTGTGTGTGTGTGAATCATAATACTAGTAAGTATATGCTTTATACTACAACATAACATATTCTCACTACTACATTACATCTAGTTGCGGCATTCATACACATCTCTCTCTCTCTGGCATGTACATTACAAACGTCATAACACACACATGCATACATGCACGCACATTAATTACGTACAAAGACATATACTTCCATACATATGTCCGAAGCAGGATATGGCTTATATATATATATATATATATATTAAAGTTTAAAATATATGTAAGAACTGTAAAACTTTTATATATATCAAAGATATATACTGTGGTGACAAGTGTGTATGGATTAACTTAGTTTTTAACATAACCAGGAGTGAAAATATTTATTTACATTAATTAGCTATATATAATGCTGGTTATTTACACTAATAACTGGGTTTACGGTGGATCCAGCTGATCTCGACGGCTGGCAATTGGCCACGTGGTCTGGATTTCTTCTGTGCTCGTTCTTCAAGCCTCCTAAACCGGTGTAACCAGGTTGCAGATGTACTCCTGCGCACGTTGCGCCTCGCTACTAAGCCCGGTTAGTTTCTCAATCTTCCATGTTTTGATTAAGTGCTCCATAATGTCCGTGTAATCCTTTGCTGTGTACACATTGCAGTCCTGCGCAATGTGTGCGTAATCTCTGAATAAGTTTGTGTTAATCCCATCGAACATTAGATGCGCTGGCATTGTGATCTTCTTCTTCATCATCTCCTCAAACGCCAGCATTGCACCTGTTGTATACCAAGTTACTGCGTGCGCGTGCGCGTGCGTATGTGTATTATCAGTTCTATGCAGTATATTATGGTGCAGTATTTTAGCTTGGAGAGTTGCTTATACCAAGTTATTGTGTGACAAACATGCAGTATGTTATGGTGCGCTCAGGAAACCACATACACGCATCTTTCTCTCTCTCTCTCACACACATGCGAGTTGCTTTTGTGTGCGTGCGTGCGTGTTATCAGTTAAAGTGGTTCTTCAGCACACATGCAGTATGTTATGGTGCAGTATTTTAGCTTAGGAAATCACATGCACGTCTCCCTCTCTCCCTCTCCCTCTCTCTCACACATACACATACACACATGAGAGTTGCTTACCACTGGGGTCATACCAAGTTATTGTGTGCGTGCGTGCGTGCGTGTTATCAGTTAAAGCGGTTCTTCAACACACATGCAGTATGTTATGGTGCAGTATTTTAGCTTAGGAAATCACATACACGCATCTCTCTCTCTCTCTCACCACACACACACATGCGAGTTGCTTTTGTGTGCGTGCGTGCGTGTTAGCAGTTAAAGTGGTTCTTCAACAAACATGCAGTATGTTATGGTGCAGTATTATAGCTTAGGAAACATCACATCTCTCTCTCTCTCATACACACACGCACGCACACGCACAGGCACACACATGCGAGTTGCTTACCACTGGGATCGATCTCAAACAGCCTGCTAACAATTCTGGTGTACGCAATCTCGTGTCGCTTCTCGTCCGACGCGATAATCCCACATATTGTAGCGAGCTTCTGATCTCCATACTCCTTTGCATGACGAGCCGTGTTCCCATGCGATATAAACGTTGCTCTCTCCTGGAACGATGTATATATAACCCGTTGTAAGGATCATTGTCTATATGTGGCTCCTGTAACCAAACCCACAACATAAATACACATGTACATGCGTGCGTGTGTGTGTGTGTGTGCGTACCATGCCGGAGCCAATGAGATACTGAGTAGTACGTTCAACCATCTTCATATCTACTCTTCCAGACAAGTAGAGGTATTTGTTAAGAAGCTCCCCATGTCGATTCTCCTCTGCAGTCCACGCACGCACCCAAATCGCCCATGGTGTATCGCTACACCCTGACTCGTCTCTTACACCTTCATACAAACAGTGTGTGCGTGTGCGTGTGTGTGTGTTAGGGTTGTGTTTACCTTTAAAGGTGTTAAACATGGTTTGGTAAGTAGGAAGTGCTTCTTCGGTAATCATATCCCGACAAGGCAGATTAAATGTCATCAGGCATATTCCGAACACGCTCCTGGAGATGCTTAACTTGTTCATAGAACTCTGGGGAGGAAGAATCTGGTAAGAAATCGTGCGGCTGCCAGCACTTCTCCACTGGTTTTAATAGAGGGAGCAGATTGTTCTCAGCCCATCCAGCCATGGATTCGATCACTGCAACCTTGTCTAGTGTCTGCATTTCCCTCTTTATATCGAGTTTCTCCAGCGTGGGACTCCTGCGTGCGTGCGTGTGAGTGTGTATATACACGCATTTTATATATTACCCCACCAGAAGAACAGAAGAACAGAGGATCCAGACATACTCTATTATATATATATATATAGATACTCAGCTGTACCATTCCTTAATAATATATATATATATCTGTACGAGGGGTATGTATAATATACCTGGAGACAGATAACACTGATTCGTGGAGATGCTTTACAAGTGACTGTGTTCCTGAAGTTACTTGGGAATGCCTGCATTGCATTTGAACAAGCTCATATGTGTGGGAATAAAGGGAGAAAAAAAAAAAGCACTAGGCACACATTCGAGAAGATCTTGCAAACTATTGGAGCAGTATAGGTTACTTATAAGTCAGGAAAGCAATTATAAAAAATAATTTAATTATATTAATTAAAAGATATTTATTTTTTTGAAAAAATAGAAATTAATTATTACAATGAGGTCGTGTCACACCATAATAATTAATAAGAAAAAGATAGTACGTTCAGACATTCATGCTCCGTCACCGTCCACCAAATAAAGCAGTCTGGTAGTCAGGTGAACATAAAAAAGAATTCAGGAAATTCTCAAAGAAATTAATTAAAAATATTTATAAATAAAATATTCATTATGTAATATCTATATAATGTTAGGTGCAAACGAGACATGAATGCCGGAACGGCAATGTTATAGCAGAAGGTGTGCCCCTCTGACAACGTACATATATTAATGGTGTGTGTGTGTGTGAGATGTATACATACATGTATATATACAAGTATACATACATACACATACGTATACATTATACATAGACTCTAAAGGAAAATATCATCACCAACTTTGCCTGGCACCTCCTGGCAGCAACAGCATGTGAAAACGTCGGTATTCACATAAGTGTCGTGGTATCTATTGAGACCTGTCATATGCCTATACACACAGACGTGTGTGTACGCGTGTGTGTGCGTGTGTACTTGTATTTAATATACTGGGGGTATATCTATATCAATATGTGTAAAGTATAAACGTGTGTGCGTGTGTGGTGTGTGTAATATATAACAGAGAATTCTGTCATTCACCTAACGTTCCCTGTGTTTGATTGCGTAGATGAGAATATAACTATGCAGTTGTTCAGCATTCTCTCTCTCTCTTCACACGCACGCACGCACGCACGCACGCACACGCACACACGCTACTTTTCTATATTATTAGTATCTTAAATAAAGTACAACTTTCTATACACCTCAGTCAAAAGTATATTTATTGATTTGTTTACCAACCATTGAAGTACAGCTTCGAAAATCTTCCTATAATATAGCTTTTTGTATTATATATATATATAGTGCGTGTGTGTGTGTGTACGTGTATACGTTTGATGTGTGCAACGTACTTTAAAGTCTGGCCTATGAACATGATTATTTAAGGAGTTATATTAATTGAATTTAATATATTTATCGTATAAGGAAATGTAAATTAAACAATTTAATTAATTAAATAAGTTTGACAGGTTTGTATTAAGTTAATATATACATAAAAGATTAATTAATTTGGCAATGACTTAACTGTATGGATTAAATTTTTTATTGTTAATTATGTATGATGTAATAGTATATTTAAATAACATTGCTTTGCATTATAATTATAAATTAATGAAAATAATTAAATATTGCCACTATTTATTATTCTCACATGTATCTGTGCACATGCACATGTAACACAGTATTACATATCCCATTAATATAAAGTTTTTTTTAAAAAAAAAATAAAATTCTGTTATATTAATAATTTTTCTTAACTTTAAAAATAAAATAAAAGTATAAAATTATAAATTACTAACACCATAAATCTTATTTTATTTATAGATTTAGATTCAATTTGTTCTCTTAATATAATAATTAATATAACTTAATTTTAATTAAAGATTTATATTTTAGCATATTAGCAATTTCTTATTTATTAAAAATAAAATAACCCGAATATATTACTTTAAATAAATTTAAGCTTTACTAAATTTACTTAGAGGTAAACCAGTGGCGAACTTCTCTAATTGTATTTATATGTGTATTTTATGATGTATGTTAAAACATTAAACATATGTAATAAAAAATTATTAAAACATAATTGCTTAAAACTGAATATTTAATACTATTTATAATACATACATATACATATACATACATACATATTATATATATATATATCCTTTCTATTTTAATCAAAAGTTTTAAAATTAGCCTCATATTTATAAGATAAATTTTTATATGTTTAGGTAAAATGAAACTGAGATATACTATTAAATATGTGATACACAACACACACACACACATATATATATAATTGATAAGATTTAATATTTCCTATTTATATACAATATTTAATTTAATATAGGTGAGATAACATACATGTACCATTTTAAATAAACTATCTATGTTTAAGTTCAGCATATTAACATGATAAGTTAAAATGTTAATTTAAAATTACATAATGAAAAATTTAAAATGTTTGGTAAATATAATTTAATATCTATAAATAACATTTATACTAGGTCTGGCCATAGGATATCTCCATTCTTATTTTAGTTATGCATACTAAAAAGATATAATAGTTCATTACACTGGGTATAATATATAAATAGTTTCCCTTTACCTGTCAATGCAAATATTATGTATTATTAAATAATAATGTGAATATATTATTTTATGCACATTAAAGCATACTAGATTTATTAAACATTTTAAGTTTTAAACATCCTTGAAAGAATAATCTAATCTGTATACCAATATTTATTTTTTTCTTTCACATTAAACACACACGAGGGAGAGAGAGAGAGAGAGAGAGAGTTAAATAAAATGATAATAGCTCAAAATTTGAAAATGAAAGAAATAAATAATGAAATACATATGTCCCTTCACCATCAAAAAGCATATATAAAATTTACCGGTATGTGATGAATGCTCCATATGGTACACGTCTCTACTTCATACAGCAACCAGTTGATGATCAGTGTTAAGGTTGTTGCAATCCCATTTCCCTGTAAACAATAATACATAATGAAGTGCAACACGCATATGTATGTGTAATGTGTGTGTGTAGTGTGTGTAGAGAGAGAGGGAGAGTACACATATGTACATCGTGTTACGACTTTCAGGCTCTGTGCGGAACTTCGTAACTAATATATATATATATATATATATATGTGTGTGTGTGTGTGTGTGTGTGTGTGTGTGTGTGTGTACGTACGTATGTAAATGTATATTACAATACACAATAAAAAGTATATTACATCACACCTAACTTCTGTCCATGTAACTAGATAAATAAAGATTGATGTGTTCTATCTTTTATTAATTACTCTGACACATGCATACACACGCACACTAAACAACAGACATATATAATGCAATAAGTAGTCTTTAGTATGATTACTGTAGCTTACCCCAGTTTTCTTATATGTGTATATGTATATAATACTGTCTTATACCTGACATAAATTTAATGTAGTTGAAGAGATTGCGTGCCCAGAAGCATCTCCTCCAGTTCCTTGAATCCCCTTGCAACTGGCTCAACATAGCTGGAGGTAGCGGAAGCCTTTTCACTTCTGTCATGTACCTGTAAAAGAAAAAAAAGAAATTAAGATTTTATTTACAAACTATTATTGTTAAAGTAGCCCTCAAATCGTGTATGCCTATATATCTATGCATGCATGTGCACGTAATTCTGTAGGTACACATGTAAGTATGACATAAACACACTGTACATAGTACTACTAGTGAATGTATATATACATAATATATGAGGCTAGTGCTTAACCTGTTAATGGTGCTACAGAGCTTGTCTCGGACACCAGAAGATTCCTCAAATAAGCTACCAATGGAACCAATCCGCTGCGCGAGTACGATGATGGTCCACTCGTGCATGACGGCGAGCACGGAACGCAGTATCCTCAGTCGCAAGAGGTCGTGGGAAGCACAGAGCTGTTTGTCAGCAGCTGATCGTATGTACGTTGCACAGGCTCAGGTGACTCGTGACAAGCTGTCATTAGCGCTCTTGGCACGTCCTCGTCTCCTACTATCTCCTTGTTTGTACTCACTCTCTCCTGAACGTCACACCCATCAGAGAATATATTGTTATTGTTATTATGTATTGGTATATGTATTCAACGCGCAAACACACGCTCAGCCATTAAACACGTCGGATGATATATCATCTCAACACACACACACACACACAATTAACGACGTTATACTTATGTAAGCGTGTATGTAATACATAAAGACAGACACGCACCATTATGGTATGTAATACATACATATATAAACGGTAGTAGGCATACACATATAGAGAACATGCAGAAAGACGTAATTCACATCATGTAAATTTTGGAATATGAATAACAATAGGTTCACGCCATAGGGACGCTCACTCATGCCCTAGTTACATGAGCGCACAGAGACACAGAAACAAACACACATACACACACACCTCAGCTGCTCGTTCCAAGTGTACAAATGGTGTCAAGCGGCATGCTACCACCATCCCCAGGATACAGGCGTGGACCAACTCGTTTCACCACGGAACATGCTTCAGCAATCCCACCAACTTTAATAGCTTGGTCTATCAGCCTTGCCCATGTCTCCTCATGACATTATTCTCCGCGTCACTTGTGTAGTGAGAAAAGTGTAATATCTCCAAGCAGACCTGCATTATACTCATTACAATTATATGTAATGCAAACCTCAATTATACATCAATAATATACTAATATGCTATTTTGTATGTGCAGATGAGCAGCATAGCATATACATTAGTTCACCTTACATTTAGCAGGGTGGTCAAGGTAATAGCTTCATATATAACATATATAGTTATATAAACATATAAATGTCAATAATAAATTGATCCATTATAAATTTACCTCCCAAAGCTCAAACGGGACAGCGTAATTGTTGTAAAGCTGTGTAATGCTCTTAAGCTCGACATTTACTTCTACCGCTTTCTCTCTTGCAGCACGTATAAAAGCTTCATTCTCCGCAGAACTCCGGCCTGGAAATACATGGGGATTAATTCGTAGGTATGTCTACGTGTGTATATTAATATTTTTAACCATATGCATGTACTACATATGCAGTACATGTTATCTTGTACATATATACACACATAGCTCTATATATATCATATATGCACGTGTATATGTAATATGTATACCTGGAAAAGCACCGTCTTCAGTCTCCATTCTGGAAGCGATATTCTCGAGCTCTGCTTGTATTTTTAACTGGAAGCGTAGAACAGCAAGTTTGCCTTCTAAGAGCTCGAGTAGACCGCTCTCCCAACTTCAGTAGAGGAACCCACCGCACCCACTCCGTGACGGATGCTTCGAGCTTGTACCACTGCTTTACTTAGGTACTCGAGCCTGATACATGACATTAATGACTCATCATCTGATCGTATAGAATATAGGTTGTCAGTTGTACATATACGCATTTTGTGTTCTTATCCTCCATTAAAATTTCCTACGTTAATACACAAGAACATCCTCAACCCATGTTATACGTATCATACTACATACGTATGTGAGTAACACATATAAATAAACATACCTGGCATCTAGAGTCAACTGCTCGCCGCTTTCGGCCTGTTTCCTTTCTGCAAGCCTTAGAAGAACATAAGCTGCAAGTGCATGCTGCCTCTTGTGCACGTAATATCGTGAAAGAAGTTCCAAGTACTTAGCTTGCTGTGTGTTTATCGGCTTCATCAAGTGAACTACAGAAGGTGCTGCTCGTGGACCCTTCGCCTAATCAAGATACACAATTATCGAAAGTAAACTATCATGTACGTCTACATATCATATGCAAATACTGTATAGTATAAATACCTTGGAGGTATGGAAGTCGCCAGCGATTGTAAAAAGGGAAAGGTCCGGGGCAGCCAGTTCAAGGAGCTCCTTTTCCAGGCCAAGTTCGATCATAGTCTCATACAGATACTCGTGGAAAATACGGTCGGGGGAGCGTACACTGAGTTGCACGATCTGCCTGATGTATCGTGCCTTTGCAGCGGCGTCTAAGCTCGTTCCCGGCCTTGCTTGCCCGCTTGGTGCAGTTTGGAAAGCCACCAACGACGTAGTGCACTTGTTATCACCTGTATTCACGCAAATTAAGTATATATGTGCGTATTCTGTGTGGTTGACATCTATGTACATTGAGTGTACACAAAAACAATTTTCTATATAGTAAATTTACACATGGACTTATATGCATAATCAGTTGAAAGCGGCCATAATTAGTTAACTCACCTCGTAACACTGTTGTCTAGCTAGCAGTGCCATTTTACGCCTGTTTTCGTCAATGCTCATTGAATGCATCTCATTGGGATCAAGTGCTCTCGTTTTACGCAATGGAAGCCACAACCGCTTCATAAAACCTTTACATGTTTTAACAACACATATGAGTATACTATTTTAGCCATGTCTGTTCATGGACATGTATCACACACATACTAGAGTGTCTTGAGAGTTACTTACACTAATCTATTACTAAACTATACAATAGTTTACATATTAGAATAGCATAATATAAGACATTATGCAAATAATTCACTCTATATGTCGGCTATATTAAGTTATACCGTATTTCTTCAAAACGCTGGCAAACACTAAGCAGATTGGCAGTCTCCGGAACCTTAGCAAGTAAGTCAAGAGCCTCCCTTGCTAAATGCTCACGAAGTTCTGGATCACGGGCACTTGCCGCTCTCTCAGACACTTGAACAGCTTTGTAGAACTTTATCTGTTTCAGGATCACCATTAATTCATAATTAGTACCTATTTGCATGTTGAGTATTTTGTATGTATGCAATTTTTACCAGATTCATAGTAGCTCGGGCATCCATCACGTAACTTCATGCTTATATCATCAACTGTACCTCTTCCACCCTCAGGCGATACGTAATACTGTTTAGATATGAAGAAAATTAAAAAAGAAACATTAACTCAGAACATAGATATAGATGCGTACTTCTATGAATAAACTAATCGACAAAAACAAAAGACAGATAATTAAGAATCGAACATCTGTCTGTCTGTCTCTCTCTTACACACACCGAACATCTGTCTCTGCGCGCGTGCGTGCTGGGATTTACCTCCATGAGTGCAGCAATGAGAACGGGTGGCAATGTTCTACCCATCTTGCGAACAAACAAACTGATGGAACGTAAGCTGGGTAAGTTGACGCCGTGTGTTCTGGTCTAGGCTTTGTGCTAATCTCGTCAAGTGATGTTGCGAAAGCAGGTGCAGTAACAGGAATGCCTCTGCAGATCGTCTTAACAACCTCCTCACACATTCCATCCCACGCACCTACACAAAACATAATTAAATACTTATGATCAAAACTCGTCTATGCACACACATAGGTGTATAAGAGCTTACCTCCATTGCAGCAAGCTCAGCAGGACTAAATGTAACACGTTGCCTCTTGTTACCTGTACCTTGAAGACCACCAGTTGTCCGTACATACGCCGCATCGTGATGAGCCTTGTGTGCAGCTTCTGTCCTGCTAGAAAACAAATTGTCATTATAGTTTGCTATATATGCATTGTGTGTGTGTCTGTTCCAGGAATACAACATGTACACTCACTTGACTCTAACTATAAGTAGCTTTCCTTTTTAAGTTTACCAATTACGCTACGTGTATGCGTGCACGTGCATATCTGTAATGTGTATACATACGGCATATAGTACAATTAAACATAATCTTACACTAAGCTATAAATAGCTTCAATAAAAGATAAGTAAATATACGAGATATCGTCAATTCGAACCATTCTGCTTATGTAGAATATCTGGGATTTTATCTCTAAAATTGAGTTGTAATATGTTAACATATCTCTAAAATATCATGTATTATACCAGTATAATGTATATAATACGTATAAACACAATACAGTCATATACACATAAAATACCCAAGATATCATCATGAAGATTATAGTGTGTGTGAGTTGCATACCCGTCAAGTCCAAATCTACGGTCACCATAGCCGGAGACGTCACCAATACCCATTACACGACCATAGTGACCACGTCTTTGGTTTCTTCTGTCTCTTAGAAACACCTCCAATGCCCTGATTTTATCCCCGAGCACGTTCATTCCCTCTGGAGGTACTCGACAGCTGACAATACCACTAAAGTTTGTCCCAGAGTCCTCGCCTTTGACAGAAAATACCTATATATAATGTTCTGGGTATGTTAGCATCTACAATGAGTACACACGTTCACACAAAGACACGCACATACAGATACATACATCTGCAAGTATACATACACAATCATGTATATAGTCCCAGAGTTTACATATTAATACGTAGTGTGTACGCGCGCGAGCATCTTTACCAAGAGCTCTAGTGTCGAATGAGTATATAGGAATTGCATAGAGTAAGTCATACGTGGTCTGTGCATAATAGTATATATTAATAAATAAATAAATAAATAATATACATATACATACACACACATATATATAAAGAGAAAAATCCTGCACAATTCATGGTCTATGATAAAGTTATTCATTATGCACTATTGTGCAATATGTCAAACTATGCAAAATATAAAATTAATATTCGAAATGTAAAAGCGGCAGAAAACTTACACACGAACACGCACACACAAAACATAGAGACAAGTACAAGAATTTACAAATAAACTTACCGGAAGCTCCCAAACAGACCAGAGAAGCCTGGAAGCACACAGACAAAGTCCTTCATGTGCCCCAGAAAACACCGGTTCAGCTTCCTGCACAACTTGGCCCATGTTGAACCCTCCAGTATTAACCGAAGTTGTAGTTGCACCGCCTCCCTATTTTGACATGACATCGGAAAAATAAGCACTAACGCAAAAACGGAGACAGCAGACAGAAACACGCACACGGGAACTTAGGGCATATTAAATCAGCAACCTCCAATCTAGCACTAGACACTTATTTCACGTAGAACTATAACTACATTAGTTACAAATTATTAGTATTTCTATACAGACTCACATTACATATATAATACATAACTACGCACAAAATACGTGCACAAAATATTGGAACAAGAAAAGGTATAACATATGGTAGTTCCATGATATAAATGTAACAAGTTACATATTACGTGACTAAGTAAATACGCACAGACATGAGTGGAGGTGTGTATGTAGTACCTGCATTTGAGGAAGTCCGACCAGCCTAGGATCTTCAAAAGCTTCAGCAGCCTTCTGAGCAACTGCCGTAGTTATCAACTTGTCATCAAATGCTACGATTCGAGCAGCAAGCAATAAACACATAGCAGCAGCTTCACCGGCTCCAAAACGCTGGAAAAACTCCTCAAGTATGCCCCGGGTTATATTCGTCTCAAACAAACGCTGTAGCAAGTCCACCGGCCTGTGAGCAGTGTTAGTAATAGAGCATGTTACATATTGTTCTCTCTAAGATCCAATCTACTGTAGCATACATATAAATGCTTTTTATGAATACATACACACAAGATATAGACGCATGAACATATGTGTGTGAGTATTTTCACAGAATTATACATATATAAATACGAATGTAACACTGGACACGTTCATATTTGTTGGTAATAGAGCATGTTACATATTGTTCTCTCTAAGATCCACTCTTACTGTATACACATAAACACAAGATATAGACGCATGAACATATGTGTGAGTATTTCACAGAATTATACATATAAATATGAATGTAGCATTGGACAGTTCATATACATTCATATACGTGAGTGTATATACAAATATGCATCATATAGATGTATATATGTACTGAAGTGTAACACCTGTTCATGACGACTTCTACTACTCCCAACGTGCTTACAACCACCGTTCGCCTCCGGGGTAAGATATGTTGTGTTGCAAGGTCCCCCAGAGACCACAAAGCTCTCGCTCTTGTTACTTCTCCTAAAATGAAGTATTAAGTCAAATAGTTATCAACAATACTTCATACCAAACATTACATTACAATTGTAAAATATGGTCTTACTAGATATAATAACATAGTGCACTATTATTACCAAAGCCCAGAAGAGAGGAGTCCCAGACTAAAGCTTCGCCACTGCTGCCTGTTCCGGAGGGGGTAAAATCTGATATGGCGAAGTCTGTCCTTCGATTCCCAAGCTTGTGACTCCTCGCGATCGCATATTTCGTCCTATAAATAGAAGAGTATGCCATTATAGAGCTAATACATAGTTAAATTTAATACAATAGTAAGCTGGCAAAATTTCATAATAGTTATAGAGTCCTCAAATGTATATATCTACCTGCTTAATCTCTCTCTCTCTCTACACACACACACACAGGCTACCCGTTGTGCCACCATATGGAAGGGTTACACCGGAAATGAGTGGAGAAGTATAATCCTTTCTCCCAATGAGTAACCGAGACGAGGAGATGAATCAGCCAGTAAGACATTACCGCTTGAATATTGAGCTGCTTGGATTTTAAGCCCTCACCTAAAAACAAAAGTAATTAAAAATCATGAGTAAGCTTCTTTCAACGTTTTGAAGTGTTAAATAAGAAACGAATAAATACCGCATAGACATATCTCTAAAATCCCGCACAACAGATATGTATGTGCGTATTTGCACACACTATGCATATATATGAAGAGAGCATACCAAACACATGTATTCAGTAATGTATTGAGTAGTTACCCTGTGGTCTGTTATGTGCAGGAGCTGTGTCAATGATATGCCTCCTCCGATACCAACAGAAGGAGCTGGTCGAGTAGTTACTACTCTAAGAACCGACGGACGTTCTGGTGCGCTCATAGGTCCTGTCATCTGAATCATAATACTAGTAAGTATTGTTTGCATAAACATATTCTTACTACCATTATTTTTCAAATACTGAAAAAAACTGCACTGTTTTACTTTCTATTGTGTGTAGCTGTTACCTGGCTGCTGACCATATTTGCAGCTGTTGACATGTATATTCTCCGTCCATCTGAAGTTATAGCTACAAGGTGTAAAATTTTTGATTCCGCACTTGATACTGGAGCTATCGAAACTATGGTTGCTTTTGTTGCTCGGCCGTGCCACGACCTGCAACTGCTATAGTTATTTATATAGAAGCTTAATAGTAGTAATTAAAATAATAACAGTAATGTCATACTGTTGTTAACTTACTTGCTCTTTGACGGTTGTCACGTAAGTCAATGAAGTTACGTTCCTCGGCTACTTTCCTTGCCGTTGCTTCACCATTCTTACCGAGGTCGTACACTTGGACCTTTGATTCCTGTGTACGTACATAAATTACGTTCGCTCGTCGTCTACGGCTATGTCCAAGATTGAATCTGCTGCCCCGAACTTAAGCCCGCTCGGTATAACCCACCTGCAGCCCCAGTCACGCACGCACGCACAAGAAATTTTCCACTTAAATAGATAAATAGAATAATAGCTTAAACATATAGTTCTTTCTACCCGATATATATTTAACTTGTCCACGAGCCTGCATTTCTTATATTTTTGCACATTTATTATCACGTGCATGCTACGCGTGCAAAAACTATTTCTGTGCGAGAGGGCGTCTACATAACTCACGTGCTACATGTAACTATGATACATACATGAAATGTATATGTAATTACTGTGATATCTACATTTAACAGATAGCAAGTAACCTAGAGATGAGACTGCCTATTCCAGCGGTAAGACAGACTTTACGACAACGGCTCTGCCAACCTTGTCCATTTGTGTAAAGCAGCTCGTATATATGCCCATCACGGCCACCAAGGAATACTCTTCCTTTCTCCGTTGAGCTTATGCAAGTCATTGTGACACCATCAGTCGAAACGGTATATTCCTGTAAAGGCTGCAAGGAAAGCTCGGCAAATGGGTCTGACCCGTCACTACTAGCACTGCAGCAGACTCCTAGCAGCACAAGCTTTAGTTAATCAAACGTAGTTAGTCAGTAATTAGTGTCCAATCCACAATCAAAAGAAAGAAAAACTAACAATCTACCAATTGAGTTTGGCTTATTTCAACTATTTAATTTTTATAAAAAGTATGAGATACATATACATTGCTACCCATACTTAATCGCAAATATCTGTATTCCTAGATTCCTAGAGTTATATGAACCCTCCCCTCTCCCGCACAAACGCACATTAAATTAAATTTATGAATAATTAAATTCATTAGGGTTGGAACTATGTCGAGCTTAACTTCCATTGATGCGAAAGGAGTACTGCATATGTACGTTTACAGACACAGAAAGAACGGCAGTGTCAGGGTTACATCCCCATTGGCTCAGAAGTATGCTCACGATCTAAATAAAACAATTTGGTTTTCGTGAAATGTAAGTTTAAAATACACACCATATAACAGCACACAATACAGTCGTATGAAAAAGGATGCAACGAAGCTTTAATGGTGATTGCTAAGAGTTGAGTACCTCAACGGGAGTCGCTAAAATCAGGATGTGCTGTATTGCTTCCACGAAAATTCCCGGCTTTGCCTTGGCCAAACCAACAGCACATATTGCCTGCTCTTCACCGCTATATACCGAGCATGTATTCTCCCTGAGAAAGGAAGTGACTCAGAAAACACACACACACACACACATGTAAATACGAAGACAGCAAACAATAGCATTAATAATCTGTTAATATCACAAGATGACAATACTGCATGTTTATGTTATATTTATGTACTATACACATCAGTGTCATATTTACCATTTGTCGAACCGCCATAAGAAGAGAGTTTCATCAACAGTAGCCCAGGCACGTCTTATGGTGGGAAAAATGCCACAAAACGCCATCCCCTGTCCACCCCCCGCATTGTAGCATTCCACCACTTCCGCAGGCAGCTCCCTCTTGCTAGAGACATCTATATATGGAGGCCACTGCAAAAGACCACAAACCCACTTCGTATAAACATTAATGTATACATATCTCGATACATGCATATGTATCGACTATATATGTGCCTTCTCTTTGCAAAATCCGCAACCTACAACTACAGAAAAGGGCCCACTCGTTTGCGAAAATGTGGCTTCGCTTGCTTCGTCCGCATATATATACATATCTCTCTATATTTATGAGCAGTAGAGAGCTCTCTAACACGGGAACAATCTACTGTAGTGCAAAAATCAGCCTCCCTTTGCTTAAAAGAGGGAATGTTCGGCCAAAATCTCCACTTTAGGCGATAAATCATGGATTTTCAACAGAAGAATTCCAAATATCTGCAATCCGAGTCTACAATCTGCAGATTCCGACTAGAATCTGCATTCTACAAGAGACCCTAAATAAGAACAGTACCTCCTTCGGCGGTGTAGTGTAGGGATGACTCGCATACCGTGCGGCTTCAAGCGCATCCAGAAGGTCGCCCGATGCAAAGCAGCGCAAATCCCTACTTATTGTATCGCTGAGAAGCCGCCCTGCTGCAGCGATGTCCTCCACTACAGCCTCGTCTTCCCAGCTCATTTGCCCTCCTCCTCGCAAACCCTAAACCCTAGATTGAAAAGCTTCTTCACTGCATAAGAAAACCGACAAAGGAATTGAACCATAGAATTAGAATAATGGTACTTAGTGGGATACTGTGGTTAAATAACTACATTGTGACTGTTGAGTTCTTGGTTCAATTCCTATTTTTTTTTTATAAAATGTATATCATTCATTAATAACAATATACACTTGAATTAAGGTATGTTAAACTGTGAACAAAGTTTAATTGATAATAATTAAAGAATGTTGTGTGTGTGTGTGTGTAATTTTTCTCTAAGAAAGGAAGAACTCAGATCATATACATTTGATAAATACAAAAAGTAATTAACAATTCTGTACTTAATTAATTTAAATTTGTAATTAATTAATTTTAATTAATTTTGTAATAATTTTGTATTTAGCAATTTTAATTAAAATGAATTTATACAAAACCTTAACAAAATTACATATTAAATAAAAGTAGTTTATACAACCAGTTCGTCTTCAAGATAGCTGTACTCAAATGTAAACTCCGTCTTGATTCTTTGGACCCTGCACACATAACAAACAATATATAACTAATTCTCTCTCTCTCTCTCTCTCTCTCTCCTGTAACCTCAAGTTATATGATCATATACACACATACACACACACCCCACGCACGCACACGTACCATCCTTGCTGAAGATCATCTACGATATGAAAATCGAAGTAGACGTAAGTCCCCTGTTCATACTCGTCAGTGGTAACCTTGGGCTCTTCGTGACGTTGAAACCATGTGTTATATTTCTTGTGATACCTCCACGACTGCTTCTTTAATTCCCTCGCGGCTAAGTACTGTTGATATGTCCCCTGTAACGCACACATACAAAGACACGCACAGACGTATAGATACACGTGTATAACAAACTCGTCAATTAAGCGGCA
This sequence comes from Selaginella tamariscina, assembly GCA_003024785.1. Classification (NCBI taxonomy): domain Eukaryota; kingdom Viridiplantae; phylum Streptophyta; class Lycopodiopsida; order Selaginellales; family Selaginellaceae; genus Selaginella; species Selaginella tamariscina. The sequence goes on from PUQB01000585.1 coordinate 40,685, forward strand.
AACCTGTTGATAGTAGAAGGAAAAGAGAGAACGTCCGTTTCGAACTTCTCCCAAAGAGCAGGGTTATCAATGAACCCAGCTGGTGCTTGAGGATAGCTTCCCGGGGTCATTGCTGGGTTTTTCTGCATTACAAACAATTATATGTATACATAGTGTTATATGTATCTTATGCATGTATGGCTGTCCGTAGAGAGAACAAATACAATGGTAGGTACATATAGGGTAGATACATGGCTTCATAGATGTGTGTGTGTGCTTGTATTACCGGAACATAGCTTCGTGGACGCTCGGAGTCTTTTGGCTGTGGAATATGCCGATAAGCAGCCTCCAACAACTGAAGACTGTACGCCGTGTCGTGAGCTGGTGTGGGGGGATATTCTCTCCGATAGCTCCGAGTTCTACCACACTTCTTCGGCCAATAACACCTGGTAATAAGAGAGCAGTTTATATTTAATAATACTGTCGACGTAATACGTTCATGTTATTGATGTTATAAAACACTATGATAAATACAAACATACCGTTTCTACCGTATAAACAAGTTATGTTTAGATATGTGTATGTTATTTAATCATATATATAGATATATATTAAGTTTATTTTACCTGGTGGTCCACCTGAAGTTGGTGTAGATGGCATTTGCTGGCCGGGCGTGAAGTCCGCATCTCTCGATAACTGGCTAAGTTCTGCTAATGTTCCTGGACCGCCAACCTAAACAATATATATAAATGCAAACGATTAACTCGAACACTTATCTATAAGTATTATACGGCTTAGACTACAAGTAGTTTATAAATGCTATATAAATGTACACACACATACGCAGAAAACAGATATCCACAACAGACGAATGTGCATATGTGTACATACCGAAACATCAAATGTGTCCGCATTCTTCAATCATCTTCGTTAAGGGATAAGTTCCTTGAGAAAGGTGGGGGCCTCTGGGGTATCTTCTGCATGTTTTGTATGACGGGGAACTTTGTTGTGGTTGCTCCAAGTTCCTCGTTACAGAATCATGTTGAGGTGCTGCTAAATTAATATTAGCATTCGCTATAATTCATATATAGACATTGATACAGTAACTTCTGTGTGCATGTGCGTGACATGCTATATAGTGTCTGTGGATCATATGCATACACGACTTTGTGTATAATGCACATACATCGTATACTCTACATAATATATTTATAGATAAATATGCGTGATATCTTTATATATGATTACTCAGAAATACGTATTACGTGGTGCATATCTACTTTTATTTTCTGTGTGTGTGTGTGTGCGTGTGGTAATAAACCGGCATCTTTAGGAGCTTGTTGGACCGAAGTCACTGGAGGTTGTGAAACTGCTTGTGGCTGTGGAGTAGAAGGTTGTGAAATTTGCGGTGCAGGAGAAGGGAAGGAGAATGCTGCAAAAGGAATGTCTAGTAAGTACATACTTGGTTTTAGCATTTAATATTATTGATTTTACCGATTCTCATTAGGATATAAGTCGTAAATATGAAGTATCTAGTCTAAACGTAGAGAGAGAGAGAGAGAGAGAGAGAGACCTGCTGGAGCAAAGGAGATTGCGGAGGCTGCTGTTGCTGCTTTGGAACAGGGCTGACAAGATGTGGAATATGTACTGGTGTGTTTAGAACATGGCCTTGCTGGTTAACCTGCTGCAGCTTCTGTAAAAACTTCTGTTTCTGGTCTGGTACAATCTCAGCTCTCCCATGAAACTGTCCCTATACAAAACAACATTATTACTTCAACTTAAAACATCACAATATTAACAAGGAAAATAGATTTTGTAGAAACTTCGTGTCTATTCTAAATCTATATAAACATTGAGTCTAAAATGCATCTCAGCTGGTTTAACTTTATACGCAATATGAAATCAACCTCTATCCATATATATTTTTTATATAATACTCAATATTCGAAGAAATATCTATATACACTATATTTAAAAACACACAAACACATACCGATTCCCTCCATTGGCCGAGCCTATTCCCTATGTTATCTGGTGTAACTGGAGCATCATTAGTTGTAGTAGTATCTGATAACTTGGCTGCAAAAGGCCTATTGCTCTGAGTACTTAATGGACTCGTAAGCGTACTTGTCCTCTCTTCACCCACATTTCTTTTAGCATCTGTATCATAAAGCAATCTCTAAACCACGTGTATGTGTGTGACATATATCTAAACTATACATAACAAAGACATAATTGAAATATCTGATGCATAAAGCCTTCTGCGGATACAGTCATCTATATTACCCGTACACGGATATTAAATATAACATAAAAAAAGTACCGTTAATATTCAATGGAGCACTCGGAGAAGACTGTGTAAGAGGAGAAGGTGGTGGAACAGAAGTTGGTCTCCCAAAACTCCGAGTAAGACCACCAACTTAACCAATATAATCAGTTAAATAATATGTAAATCATATTCAATGGTCACAAAATTCGTATCAGAATCTTATATGTAGTTATAGTTATATATACTAGAGTTATGTCTATACCGTCAACACTTCTTCTAAGATTATCCTCCTCTTTCGGTTTAGCCAGGTTTACCGGTGGTGACTGTAAAACTATGCTCGCTGTTTTCGGCCGTATACCCGGCGGGGTGTTACAACAGGCCTTTGTGAAAAACTAGGAGCTGTTGGTGATGAAACCACGTCATTCCCACCTGCAGCTTGAAAAATTTACATTATATTATGTCTAATGCTTGCGTATGTGTGTGTCTCTCTCTCTCTCACACACACACCACAGATGGTACTAAAATCATTCAGTATTCTGCCTTGAAACTTACTATTGTTCTTGAATACTAGCCATTCTGGTTATATATAAATTGATACGTATATATGTACCTGCAGAGCCAGTAGGTGAATGAACAGGCACAGGTGAAGTCCGAGTGCTGCAGAATCTTCTACAGAATCATCCTGTGGTAAGCTTGGAGGTGGTTGTGTAACTGCTGCTGCGGCAGCCGCAGCAGCTGCAACCTGGATATAAAATACAAATGAAGTTATACAACATATGATACAAACATTACATATTGATGAATAGCACTTGAAAGAACATTTTATCACATAAACAGGAACACGCAGATATGATGCATACCAAAAGAGAAGACGTGAAACTTACCGCTTGCGTTGGTAGAGAAGATTTAGGGTTTGAACCATTTGTTATAGTAGCTCCGGATGCCGCAGCAACAGGCCTGCAAACGTCAGCCCATAGTACATGTGTGCTTTGTCTATTTATAAGCATGTGTGCATCTGCATTTGTGTATAATATACCTTCTCTTTGACAACAATTGCCGAAGCAACATTGGGAATAGCATCGAGAGATTCCATAGCTTCCATTTTATCCAGAGGAAGCGAGCTGTATATCTCATCCACGTCGGCAAACTCGTCAAAATCCTCCTGTTAATAATAAAACATAAAACAGTATTACATACCCGTATTTATACATAAACAAGCACATACACATACATATAACTTGCCTGGTTTCTCTCAACATAATCTTCCACCAGCTCTTTTACGTCATTTACTTGCTCAGTACTAAGCTCGTCATTATCCAGAAGCCGGAGTATAAGCTCCAGTTTTGACACGTGATTCTTATGACGCAGTGTCGATTCTTCCAGATGCACCTACAACATAAAACACGTATACATACATATCAATATGCATGTAGGTATTTATAGACACAGAGATAGAGTTTATTTACGTACCAAACGAGGTGGCCTAGTTTTTCCTTTTTTTACTGCCAGTCCTTCCATTTCCGCCTCAAATGTATCGATCCCCGATTTTCAACTCGTCAACCTAGTTAAATACACTGAGAGAGAGAGAGAGAAGAGGGAGGTTAAGGAGGGAGTACCATATTATTTAGCCATTCCCGTGTTTCAGCTTTGGCTTTCTCTCTAGGTCCTACACATGTCAATAACACAAGTTATACATTAAACTTTGCAAAATATTAGAATGGATATCGTTTTAAGTAGATTTGATTACATGTACATATTGCAACATAATATAATTATTTACCGTTTTAGGCTGCTGACCTAGACCCTCTTTTGAGAAAGCCTTGGTTTTAGTTTCCTTTTCACAGACTTTGAAGCGCTCCATTTCTTTCTCAATAAGCTTCCTGGCATCTACTAATGCCTGCTCATAAGAAGCAGCAACCTAGATCATCATACACTATATTAAGAACACACGACATACATTTCTAACATACATTATATAATCCTGTTGTAGCATAGAATGTGGGTTAAAAATGTAATACATATACATACCGCCACTGCACTAGTAGACGATGCATATTATATACCTTTT
>PUQB01000585.1:50000-155808 GCA_003024785.1 Selaginella tamariscina
TTTGCAGGAGTTTAGGCGTTTTGCAGAGCTACGTACAAAGCTTCCTGCATTGTCCTTGGCCATATCAAGTTTTGGTAAGACAGCAGGACTATTGACAAAGGCAGATTTCCAGCGAGCAGCTGCACGGGTAGGTAGCTGTAACACCACATGTGTGTGTGTGAGAGAGAGAGAGAGATGATGTTTGACCTCCATAAACCTACCTACATTATTAATTATGTATACTTGTGATATACATATAGATATGCACATGATGCATCTACATATGCATATGCATATATATATATATATATATAGAGAGAGAGAGAGAGAGAGAGAGAGAGAGAGATGAGATGATGGTTGACCTCCATATACGTGCCTACTTTATTTAATTATGTATACTTGTGATATTTGTATACATATAGATATACACATGATGCATCTCCATATGCATATGCGCAACACACACACACACACAGATGAATGTATCTACATATACATATGTACGTACGCATGTGGGCAGGTGTGCAACGTGCCAGTGACAGATGCAGTGGTGGATGTGGTGTTTTACATATTCGACTTGAACCGTGATGGGAATCTAAGTACGGAAGAGTTTCTGGGTACGTTACAAAGACGTGAGGGGGACACAGCTAATCCATTGTCAGAGGCAGGAATATTCCAGTTTATCAAGTGTTGGTGGGGTTGTGCACGTAACTGTCAATACGAGAACCAGTATATACCTGTTTGAGGACCGCATGTCAAGGGTAAACTATACTTACCTCGATTAAACTTGTTGACATTGTTTAGAATTCAGTGTATATATATATATAGATCATAGAACTTTAACCATACATATGGATATATATATGCTGTCATTATTCATTTGCATATACAATCATGTGATACCGTGAGTGTATTGATTTTCCCTGTGTGTGAGGAAATCGTGTGTATGTGTGTGTGAGAGAGAGAGTGTGTTACCTAATATACAATTTAATATGTATAATAACCATATATAATTCACTGCCTCATGTGTAGTATCTAAAATATCTAAATAAGAGCTTTTGTGCGTGTGAGTGTGAGTGTGTGTGTGTGTGTGTGTGTGTGTGTGTGTAGAGAGAGAGAGAGAGAGAGAGAGAGATCCCACTTAGACATATTTATAATAGTTCCATGATATTCAGTCTCATAACACACAGAAACAGGTCTCACTTGGGAGAAGTTAAAACAGGTATGTAATTATGATTTTTACATTGTGTTTTAGTGTGTAAATACAAGGAACTTAACAAGAGTGTGTGTGTGAGAGAGAGAGAGAGAGTACACATACACGCTTTATAGAACTCTCATTATGTTAATAGTCCCATAACACACACACACACAGACAGGTGTCACTTGGGAGCAGCAAGTTGAACCACCTTCTTCCATGCAGGGCGGCTGGATATATCATCCCACCACGAGTTGACATGCTTCCTGCTCGTCACCACATCCCCTCTCTTTGCAACATTAACCAGGTAATGCATATATGGAACGTGAGACAGGTCAGCCAGGCTAAAGAAATCCCCTGCTATATACTTAGTTTTTGCCAGCTTCCCTTCATACACGTCAGTACCTTGCCCAGCTTCTCCAGTTGAGCCTCCACAACCTATGTATATATAATATAATATAGTTTTGATAATAGATGTTTACTGTTATATACTCTCTCTCTCTATGTGTGTATCTTAAATTAGCAAACAAGAATCATAAGCATATTCTTTATATATGTAGATACGTATATGTATGTGTGTGAGTATACACACACCTTTTCATCAGTAGTTAACCCCTGTAGCGAGAGAATACGAGCTGGAAAACAACGGCTGAGATCGGAGGATTAAACTCCTGAGATTCGACCTCCAGCCACTGGTTGACCAGCGCTTCTCGGTCAAACTCTTGCCCAATAACTCCGTGCCCCTGGATACTTATCAACTATGTACCTCGCAATTGCTCGTGACTCTGTAAAATAACATATATATATGTATATATATAGTTTTATATATGATAGTTTCAACAATTAAGCACTTTATAAAGTCATTATCAAATATATATATATAAAAAGAGACAGTTTACCAAACAATACGAGCCCATCGTCCTCAATAGCAGGAATTTGGCCAAAAGGCTGTATAAAGTGGAAAATAAATAATAGATATGTATGTATGTGTGTGTGTACTTACTTGAAGTTTAAGGAACCCAGGCTGCTTGTGTGCACCTGAAGCCAGATCTACAGGGACGAGTTCATAATCTTCTACACCCTTTTCGAAAAGGGTGTATAGAACTCGACCTGTGCAAGTAGACATTGCAGCTCCATGGATCTTAATCGTCATTTTTTTCTATGGAAAAAAGGGCAATTTGATACTGCTATATATATAATCTATATAATTATGCAAAACCCAAAAGATAAATCGATAGAAATTCACAGGAAGAAATACTAACCTTTTCTTGGATCCTTTTACACACTCAACTTGCTCGTGGTTTAAATGCAAAGTTGATGATGGAGAATATTCTACCGACGACAATGGATATCCATAGCCACGTGTTTTTTGCACATAAGGATCTATTATTATACTAATTATAAAAAGATTAGTAAACGTGTCACCTTTCTAGACCTATGTCTATAGTCAGCAAACCAGCAGTTATAATACTGTTTAACTAAAATATTTCGGTTTTGACCAGTTTTAAAAAACACTTTTTGACTTTTAATATTAGCATATTCCATCTTTTATATGCACATTTCTAGTAAGAGATTAAGAAAAATATATGATAGATATTAATATACTAGAGAGCATTAAAGGTTAAGGTATGAATTTGATTCTTATGAGTTATAAGTAATAATAAAATATAATTGATATATTTGTTTGAAAAAATATATAATAAAAAAACGATACAATTATAGACATGTAATTATATGTAATGAAAACATATGATATTATTCATTAATCATATTTTATGTAATTATATAATGAATTATCTAGAACGTCGTAACTAAAATGGCAATGTTTATAATCTCATTTTCTTAATAATTAGCAATTTTAATTATTTAATTAGCATTTTTTAATATAAAAAATCATTTTTAAAATAATATATTTAAAAAGAATATTCTTTAAAATGTATATTTAAAATTAATATAATATGTAGGTATTAATTAAAGATTTTTTATATTCTCATTTTTATGTATCGTTCCCATTTTAATTACAACGCAATAACAATATAAAATAACAAAGTTTGTAAATAATAAACATGTTTTTATGACTTGCTGCAGATCTTTTTTTTTTCTTTTTTCACAATTAACATCATTTACCAAAAATATATTTATAACATTTGGTCTGTATAAAGCAATAAAAATCAAATACATATATATCTATACAGAGAAAGATACATTTTAAAGTAAACCTACGTGTATAGCTATAGTTACTAATATATATATATATATATATATATTATAAAAGAGAGTTTTTTGATAATTAAATTATTGATTTATACCAAATAAACTGGGATAAGATTATGTACATGATGTTTATGAAGTCAAGTGTGCAATATACATATCGTGTTATGTTGTGTGTGCGCGGAATGCGTATATATCTTGTTATGTATGTATGTGTGTGTGTACATATATAACGTATGAACATGTGTGTGTGCACATACGTACATATTATGCACATGTGTGTGTGGTGTGTGGTGTGTGTGTGTGTGTGTGTGTGTGATACTGAGGATGGTTTCTAGTATTATATAGTTTCCAAATTGTATGGAAAATAGGTAGCTGCTAAATGACACATATGTAAAGCACATGTCGCAACATGAAGTATATGTACATATATGTAATGTATATTCTAATCACATATATTTATCTACACGTATTTTTATATTATGGTTAATTGAAATATTATATATATTATTTTAGAAGAATATTCTATACAATAGTATAGAATATGCATAAGTGAATGTGTAATAATCAAAGTTATAATAACTCTAGAAGTTTAACAAAGAGTTACTATATCGCGTTTAATGAATTATACAAACCAAATGTTATAAATATATAAATGATGTCAATTGTTAAATGTAAATATATACTCTATATTATATGGTGACCCTATTTCTTAAATTTTTTACAATTAACCTATTGGCTTTATTTAAAAACAAAAATCTAAATAATATATGTTATTTATATTTAATTAAATTCCTTTAATGTATGGGATATTCGTTTAAAGTAGCAAACCAGCCTTTATCCATTTTATGATTTAAATAATGTCTAAAAGTAAATTTAAATTTAATTAACTGATGTGATTTTTTTATTCACTTATCTGATTTAAAACATCTTTATCTCCAATAATTTTGACCCAAGGTTATTTTATCAAATATGTAAAGTTTAAAGGAATATTCTTATTTTTTAGTTTTATGTAATATAACGTTACACACACACACACACACACATATATATATATATATATATATATATATATTATGTTGTATATGTATATGTATGTATGTATATTCTTATAGGAAGGCGTATCAACTTTGCAAATGTTTTGATGACTTTAGGTGTTGCCATTCTATAAATTTTTTCAAACACTGTAATAACAATGCTTAATAAATCTGATTATACGTAAAAACTATATATATAACTCTTTCTCTCTCTCTATCCACACACACACACACACATTCTTTCTCTAGTGGGCAAAGTTATAACAAAAGAGTTACCATTAATGATTTATACAGAACAAATGTTATAAATATTTATTTGGTCAATGATGTTAACTGTTCCTACATTATCAAACCAGTGTATATATCTTGTTATGTGTGTGTGTGTGTGTGTGTACGTACATATATATACGAACATATGTGTGTGTGCGCACATACGTACAATTTAATTTAATTGGGTATATAATGGTAAAAATAATATTATAAGTAGGCTTGTGTGTTATTAAACTTATAATGATAAATTTGATTCAGGGCTAATTTGAGCATTTTCAAAACTACCTGGACAATTTAGAAATTATTGATAATTCTCTCTTTTTATAAAATTTGAAACAATACTTATGTTGTCCAGATGGCTTTCATGAACAGGAAATTAGAAACTAATTAAATATATAAATTTACATTGTGCTTAACTCATTGTATTTTGTCACATTATTCTTATTTATATTATTACTATTTAATATAATTAAATAAGTGAATGAATTTATTTTCTGTAGACTGAGAAGTCTGGAGTTGTATATAAATGCCATTTGATATAATATCAACTACTCTTGTACATATAAAATGACTTTTTTTATCATGCACCTAGGAGAGAGATGATTCAAAGTTAATGTTTTTTTTGTCTTATTTAGTTCTTTATAAGTTCAATTTTTGAATAGTTACTTTTTGAATGTATATAAATGTTAAATAAACAGTTTATCCCTAAGAGTTTGTTCTCACTCTTTATATTATGAATGTATATATATATGTTATGTATGGAATGCAAAACATCTCACATAATTAAAAAGTGGCAATGTGTTGTTCAAAATTAATAAATAACACCTAGACATTTAATTGCATCATAATTCATCAAAATTATCAAATAATCGTATTGTATTGTATTTATCATTTAATTGAACAATTAATAAAATATCTAATGATTATCATTTTATTTTATATTGTATATGGTTCACAAAGTGACACAAATTATTATTAAAGTAACCCATATATAAAGAAAAATGTTTATTTAAAATTTTTTATTTTTATTAACTTAATGAGTTGCCTCAATTTTCAAATATTTTAATAAAAACTTTTAAGAACGTATAATGAATTTTCACTGTCATGAAATGAGATTTGATTATTATAAATACATATGAGCCATCCACCTTTGCATTTATGTATCTTCATTAATTAAGACTGTGAATTTATAAGATAAATTCAAATATTATTTAATGAATTCGAATTACTTTAATAGTTAAATTTAAATAAATGAACATTACATATCTCATTAAGTGAAACTCTTTAATTATTATGTCCATCGTCAGATTGAATTAAATTGAACGATAAAGATTATTTACTTCGTGATTGTATCACTTAATAATATATTAATTAAATAAAAAACATGTCTTCTTTAAAAATGAATAAGTTTTTACATGTTTTTGAAAGTTTGTTTAAAAAATTATTGTGAATGAATAGTTACATAGTGAACATTCATGTTACCATATGAAAATCAAATGAGTTGGTAATACTTGAAAATTTATTTTTCATTTCCTTTAAAGAGCTTTACATTGCTAAATAAAAAAAGAAAATTTCATTAATCATTATATTAAAAAGATTCATAATCATTATTCATATAAAGTGAAATTCTTTTCCCACTTTTTCTTTATGAAGTGAATTATCAAGCCCACAAAGTAAGACTCTTTACGAAGTGAGGCACTAAACCCACGAAGTGAGGCAACAATCTTATAAAGTGAGACTCTTTCCTTATGAAATGAGGTAACAATTCAACAAAGGAAGGCAACAAGTTCATGAAGTGAGACTCTTTCCTTATGAAGTAAAATAAAATAAGGCTTCAATGCCCATGAACTAAGGCTTTAATACTCATGAAGTGGATAAAGTGAGGCTTCAAAGCCTAGAAAGTGAGAGTTATGTCTCATAAAGTGAGCCAAAAGCCTACGAAGTGACACTACATGCTCACAACGTGCGATTCCCTCATCATATGTCCAACGAAGTGAGGACCATGCCCCACAAAGTGAGACCCAAGTACAAGAAATGAGCCTCCCTGACCACAAAGAGAGACTCAATGCCCACGAAGTGAGACTTAATGCAAACGAAGTAAGGGTCGTGGCCCACAAAGCCCCACAAGGTGAGGCTCCAAGCCCATGGTCTAAGACGAAGAGCAACTCTAAGATTATGAAGTGAGACTCCAAGCCCATGGTTTAGGGTGGGTGCCGACCCTCTCAGATGGCACAGATGAGATGATGAGAAATCCTTCGTCTCAGTCGACAAAGCCGAAATGTTATGTGATCTTTGATTTGAGAGGCAAAATGCTCTACATATTCTTCTACACAAGCTTACCTCTGAACTGCCTTCTCAATATGGATGGTGCCGCACCTCTTAGGCCCCTCAAAGAAGATTTCAGATTTTAGATTTTAAATTTCAAATTTCAGATAGAAAACCCTAGCCATAATCAAAACAAAACCCTTATCTACAAAAAAAAAAAACTTATAGACTAAATGTGATATTGAAATTTTAGGGTTAATATTAAAATTTGTGAATAATTAATAAAGGTGAAGATTTTTCAAATATAACAGATAATAATTAAATTACATCGGTAATACTAGAGAGTATAACATGAAGAACACTGGCTATGTAAAATTAATTATCTACAAAAGTGTATCCGTATTTAATATCAATGATTATAAATATTTTTTGTGAAAAGAGTGTGTGTTTGATATTTTGCTTTACTTTCCTAAATTATCGAGCGTTTTCCTTGTGTTGTTATGGCTAAAGTTATTTATGAAAGCATTGACAAAAATTTTTAATCGATGAAGATAGAAATGCTTTTGTGTTCGAACATGATTTTCACTTTGCTTTTCAACTTTCCTTGTTGGTTCAGTATACATGTGGTTCAATTACTGTCAGTTTTAGTGAGTTCTTGAAAAGATGTAGAGTTGTTACCAAAAGGCAATGCATAATTTGTCTTTATACATTATGCCCGACAAAGGGCATGTTGTTTAGGTTGTGAATAAAGGAGCATGAAGAATCCATGCTGATGTGTCTTCTAAGAGCAAACAAATGTAAAATAGGGAAGGATCTCATTTGATTCGTTTGAAGTTAAACAAGTCTTTGAACTACCGGAGGTATATAATGGAAATGTTGTTTACGAATTCCTCCAAAGAAAGAAATCATAAAGAAGTACTTGGGGAATGGCAAGGATTGCTGCTACCATTGGACACACCCAGCACAATACACTGCATGTTCCGTGCGAGTCAGTCGAAGTTCATGTGTCGAACATCTCAAATGTATCACATTACCTGCCCTTTGAGAAGAAAGCAAATGAATGCACTTCAAGGGTGTTGTGAGAAGGCAAGACAACTGAGTTAGCAAAAGGCATAAAATGTAAGCATTGTAGAGGAGCCATTGCTAGTGCACACTTGGCCGGCTTATGTGTACTACATTCTGTTAGACGACATTTCTTTTACAAGGTTGTTCATTCACAAGGTGTTTCATCAGCATCTAGTCAGCCCCTCAGTGTCAGCTTCAAATTCAATGCCAGAGCTAGTGTCAGCAACGTGGTAAAGAGCAGTCGTGAACCAATCAACGAGTGATTGAGTTTCAAGCTGCACATGAGCTCATCTTTGAAGAACTTTTCAAGGAAGAAGGAAAACTCATACACTGGTTTACTCTCAAAACTTGAACCTCTACAAATCATCGAAGGTATTTTTTTTAGATCTCCGCACTGACATGACCTTTTCTTTAGGACTCGACAATCAAGACATAAGAAGACACACTTTAGAGAGGGTTACAAGGGTTTTAAAGCTGAAGACAAAGTTGTCAATACCTTTCATTTGCATCATACATGTTTCAGGGATGGAACTATATGGTGCTGAGGAGCAATCTTTGATCTTCAAAATGATGGTTGAGGGACCAAGTTCAAGAGTCAACTACATCAAAAGATGTCAAAGTGGAGAAGACCTTCATGATCAATGGGTTATTCTTGACCACACACATCGTATACCAGACTGGACAACAATTGGAATACACCTTTATGATCCATTTGTAAGTTGTAGAACACTTCATAACACTTTCTATTCTTTGTTATCTAATGCTTTCTTACAGTGTCAGATCCATGGTCACTATAGCTTATGCAAATATGTGCCGTAAGGATAATGTTACAGTGCTGAAGTTCTTGAACACAATGCTAGAGGTTTGTAAGAAATAGGGTTTGGAGAATGTAAACTTTACTGGTTTCATGTCGGATGAGGTTGGAGTGATATGGATAGCCTTACATCAAATATTCAACAATGGAGCAAAGATGAAAGAAAGGGAAAGAAGCTGTCTATTTTACTTTATGTAATCCGTGTCAGGCCACGATCCAGGAACCAGGAAGAGAACAGGATTCCAAGGACAGGAAGGCTTGACTCAGGAACATGACGGATCTAGGAGCAAGACAGGATCAGGATAGGATCCGGGAGCAAGACAGGAAAGCGCAGGACAAGATCCAGGAACAAGACAGGAACAGGACATGAACTCATGAACTCAGGAGCAGGATGGAGAGCAAGACAAGATCCAGGAGTGAGACAAGGAAAGAACAAGAAACAAGACAAGAACAAGATAAGACAAGATTGATCGTAGTAAGATAGTAACTAATTGTACAACAATTAGGTCGGAGCTTTATGCTCACAACTCCAAGAGCTAATCTAGGCATGAGTGCTAAAAGTGGTTGCATGCATGCAAAAGTGATTGCATGCATGCAGAGGCTAAGATGAGTCCACATGTCCCTTATCCTCTAGGCATATCCTGTGGCATATCCTGTAGGATATCCTGCAACCGAATCCTGTGTCCGGAATCCTGGTAGGAATATCCTGTAGGAAATCCTGCAACCCATATCCTGTATCCGGAATCCTGTAGGAAAGTCCTGCAACCCATGTCCTGTATCCGGAATCCTGTATTCTGTATCGGGTCGTGACAGCACCTCTCCGTAAAGACGAGTTCCACGAGTCTTGGGACCTGGTTTAGCAGGATAATGCCGATGGAAGGCAGCAACCTTGGAAGAAGCATGGAGTAAGTTGGATGCAGGTTCCCAAGTGCGATCAGTAGGCAGGTACCCTTTCCAATCCACCAAGTATTGGAGTTGTGACGATGAAGACGAGAATCAAGGATGGCTATGACTTCGTACTCAGGTTCAGTGTCAATGACCACAGGAGGGGATGGTCACGACCCGATACAGAATACAGGATTCCGGATACAGGACATGGGTTGCAGGACTTTCCTACAGGATTCCGGATACAGGATATGGGTTGCAGGATTTTCCTACAGGATACTCCTACCAGGATTCCGGACACAGGATTCGGTTGCAGGATATTCCTACAGGATATGCCACAGGATATGCCTAGAGGATAAGGGACATGTGGACTCATCTTAGCCTCTGCATGCATGCAATCACTTTTGCATGCATGCAACCACTTTTGCATGCATGCCTAGATTAGCTCTTGGAGTTGTGAGCATAAAAGCTCCGACCTAATTGTTGTACAATCAGTTACTATCAACACCAGTCTTACTACGATCAATCTTGTCTTGTCTTGTTTCCTGTCCTGTTCCTGTCTCGCTCCTATTTCCTGTCCTGTTCCTGGATCCTGTCCTGCTCCGGGATCCTGTCCTGTTCCTGTTTTGCTCCCGGATCCTATCCTGTGCTTTCCTGTCTTGCTCCCGGATCCTATCCTAATCCTGTCCTACTCCTAGATCCGTCCTGTTCCTATTCCTGGTTCCTGTCCTGCTCTCGGTCCTGTTCCTGAGTCAAGCCTTCATGTCCTTGGAATCCTGCTCTCTTCCTGTTTCCTGGATCGTGGCTTGACAGTTTGATAGTAACTGCTTCATAGTTCTCCGTTTTCCAGCTACCTTTTTCTTGATTCCTTTCCTTCATTTTCCTCCTTTTTTCTTTCCTAGATCATGGCTGATTTTGAGCATTTTCAACACGAGCACCAAATGCTACTTCATGAGCTGGCCACTTTGCGCCAAGTGGTCACCGACCTGCAAGGTTCCACCACTGCGGCACATGCAGCTGCTGATGCATCCTCCAAGGCTGCTGCGCAGGCTCTCTCCCAGGCATCGGTGGTTTCCTCTTCATCAAACTTTTCTTCGGAGCCGAAGGTTAGCATGCCAGAGAAGTTCAGTGGTAATCGTGCCGATTTCCAAGGTTTCCTGAATCAGATCCGACTCTTGATCCGTATGCAACCACGGCGCTACTCGACTGATGCTCAAAAGGTGGGTCTTTTGGCATCCTTACTAAGTGGATCTCCACGGGCTTGGGTTGCCCCCTTGCTGGAGCGTGACGATCCACTGATGGAAGACTTTGAAGGTTTCGTGGCTGCCTTTGAAGCCTGTTTTGGAGATCCTGATAAGTACCGTTCTGCATGCACGAAGTTACGGAAGCTCACTCAAGGATCCCGACCAGCTTCCGTCTATGCATCCGAATTTCAGCAACTTTGCACGAACATTCCATGGGACGAGACTGCATTGATCGAACACTTCCGTTTTGGGTTGAGGGACGACGTGAAGGACCTTCTCCTTACGTTACCGGATGCCCAAACATTAGCGGAGATCATGCAACAAGCTGTTCGTTGCGACAACCGTTTGTTCGAGCGTCGTCAGGAAAGATCCCGTCAACAGTTCCTGCAAACCAATCCTACAGCTGTGGTACATGTTCCTGCACCACCTTCTGGAGTAGTTCCTATGGAGGTTGAGAAATCCAAGCGTGGCTCTCTTTCCGCTGCCGAGAAGCAACGTCGTCGCAGTGAGAACCTGTGCTTGTATTGTGGTGGAGCAGGACACAAGGTGGCAGATTGTCCTATTAAAGCCAGGAACTTCAAGACGCGTGAAGTCGAAGCCGAAGTTCAGTCGGAAAACTCCAATGTCCACTTCGTCTAGGAGCCGCGAAGTTGGACGTAGGTGCAGGCTCCATTGGTGCTGCTCATACCATCCCGTCACTTAAGTTTCCTGTACACATTCATCTTAATAATCGAGAGCTCATGGAGTTTGCCTTGTTAGACACTGGTGCAAATGCATGCTTCATGGATGACACGTTTGCAACTCAACATGGCATTTCGGTGGTGAAGTTGAAGCGTGCAGTTCCTGTAGAGGTGGCCGATGGGCGTCTAATTGCTTCCGGTGCAGTTACCCATGCTACCGAACCTCTCTCCTGCAGGTATGGCACATTCAACTGTTCAATTTCCTTCAACTTGATCAAGACTCGGTCGACTCCCATCATTTTGGGCATGCCATGGTTCGTTGTTGCAAATCCGCAGATCGACTGGAGGTCTAGGACACTCACGTTTTCCTCTCCAACTTCTAGGATCAATCCTGTACCTTCCTGCGTGCAGGATACATCCTTAGTATCTGAGGCAGTACAAGCTACAGGATTGACCGTACCTGTTCCTGTACCAGTGTTGAAGACTCCTCCTCGACAGGATTCACCTCATGGCAGTTCCTCAGCACATCCGCAGGCTCTCCCCATTCCTGTAAGTTTGCGGTGTCCTGTACAGGGTTCTTCCAATCCTGTATCAGTGTCGAAGGTTCCTCCTCAACAGGATCCACCTCCTGTTGATTCGTCAGCACATTCGCAGGCTTCTTCCACTCTTGCGCAACCACGGACTCCTGTACAGGATTCTTCCAATCCTGTACACTCACGGTGTCCTGTACAGGATTCTTCCAATCCTGTACACTCATCAACAACCACACAGGTTTTTTCCAATCCTGCTTCTTTCTGTTACCCTGCCTCTGTTCCATCCCCCAAGATCCTTCCTCTTTTTCAGTCACAGCTCCCTCCTTCTCCTCTCCGAGTTCTTACCACTACCATGCATGAACTCGCCACTGATCCTGCCCCCTTCCACCTTTTTGCTTTTCAAGTAACTCCTACGTCCTCTCCTACCTTTCCTGTATCCGACTCCCCTGTTTTTTCTCCTTCTTCTCCTTCTCCTTCTCCTCCTTCTTCCCTACCATCCAAGTACCACGACTTTAAGGACGTTTTTGACAAGCACAAGGCTGCAGTTCTTCCTGTTCACAGGTCCTACGACTGTCCTATTGATCTTGCGGAAGGAAAGACTCCACCATTCGGACCGATCTATGCATTGTCACCCACAGAGTTGGAGGTTCTTCGTCAATACATCGAGGACAACTTAGGATCCGGCTTCATTCGTCACTCAAAGTCCCCTGCAGGAGCTCCTATCTTCTTTGTCAAGAAGAAGGATGGGAGTTTACGTTTGGTGGTGGACTACAGGGGTTTGAATCAAGTCACCATTCGGAATCGGTATCCGTTGCCATTGATCCCGGAACTTCTCGATCGGCTGCGAGGGGCAAAGGTGTTCACGAAGATCGACTTACGAGGAGCCTACAACCTTGTACGGATTCGTCCCGGCGATGAGTGGAAGACTGCCTTTCGTACAAGGTATGGACATTTTGAGTACACGGTAATGCCTTTCGGCCTTACCAATGCCCCAGCTGTATTCCAACACATGGTGAACGACATTTTCCGTGACTTCTTGGACCAGTTTGTGGTGATCTACCTCGACGACATCTTGATTTTCTCCAAGGACCAGGCGGCACATGACAAGCATGTACGACTAGTTTTAGAGCGGCTTCGCGAGCATGGCCTGTACGCGAAGTTGGAGAAGTGTTTTTTCGATAGGGATTCGGTGGAGTTCTTGGGCTACATCGTCTCTCCTGCTGGCGTTTCCATGGACATGCACAAGGTGAAGACCATCGTGGAGTGGGAGAGGCCCAAGTCGGTACGAGATGTACAATGTTTCCTTGGCTTTGCAAACTTCTACAGGCGGTTCATACAGGACTTCTCCAAGCGTGTACTTCCACTCACAGAACTCACCAAGCGCACAGGACTTTTCTCTTGGTCCGACAAGGCGGAACACGCGTTCACAACACTCAAGGACGTTTTCACGACAGCTCCGATTTTAGCACATCCTGACCCTTCTCATCCTTTCTTCATTGAAGCAGATGCCTCGGATTTTGCAGTAGGATCCGTCCTATCGCAAGTTGGAGAGGACAAGTTGCTTCATCCTGTAGCCTTTCACTCTCGTAAGTTCCTGTCGGCGGAGATCAACTACGAGATTCATGACAAGGAACTCAAGGCCATTGTGGATTCGTTTGAGGAATGGCGGCATTTCCTGGAAGGTGCTGCACATCCTGTACAAGTTCTTACGGATCACAAGAACCTGGAGTACTTTCAAACGGCTCGGGTCCTCAGTCGGCGACAGGCTAGGTGGGCAGAGTTCCTATCACGTTTTGACTTCGTCATCGTCTACAGGCCCGGCTTTCGGAATGGCAAGGCGGACGCATTGTCTAGGCGCTCTTACCTTGCACCAAGCCCGGGCGATCCTGCATTTGACGGTCAAAGGCAAGTGTTGTTGGGTCCTGATCGTTTCCGGCTTGCGGCACTGCAGGTTCATCAGGCTCCAGCAAATTCAACACTCCTACAGGACGTTCGTTCGCAGTTGCCTACAGACGACTTGGGAAAGAATGTGTTCTCACACATTCATCCTGACGTTGCAAGTTCCTCTTCCTCCAGTTCCCGTCCAGACTACAACCTATTCACCATACAGGATGGACTCCTGTACCGGGAAGGTCTCCTGTACGTTCCTGTTGGTATTTCTAGGACTCGTGTGGTACAGGATTGTCATGATACCCCGGCTACAGGACATTTTGGTGTGGCCAAGACAGTGGAATTGGTGACTCGCAACTATTGGTGGCCTGGGTTGCGAGGTTTTGTGGAGAGGTTTGTACGGAGTTGTGACACTTGTAGCAGGTCGAAGATGCCTCATCATGCACCCTCTGGTCTTCTTCGTCCTCTTCCTGTTCCGTCTGCTCCTTGGAGATCCATTTCTATGGATTTCCTCACAGATCTTCCTCCTTCCCGTGGATTTGATGCAGTTCTTGTGGTGGTTGACCGTTTCACCAAGCAGGCTCATTTCCTACCCTGCAACAAGACAGCTACAGGTCAGACAACTGCCGAGTTGGTGATCCGCGAGGTGTTCCGACATCATGGTCTTCCTGAGAGCATTGTTTCCGATCGAGGTCCACAATTCATGTCCAAGTTTTGGCGAGAGCTTCTTCGGAGTCTACAGGTCAAAGCGGATCTTTCTTCAGGATATCACCCACAAACCGATGGGCAGTCCGAACGCACAATTCAGACCTTAGAACAGTATCTTCGTTGCTTCATCAGTTACCAGCAGGACAACTGGTTGGACCTCCTTCCAATGGCAGAGTTTGCCTACAACAACTCCATCCACGCATCTACAGGACAGACACCTTTCTTTGCTCTTACAGGCCACCATCCACGTTTTGACTTTGCTCCTACCGCTTCTCCTTCTTCCGCTCCTGCAGTACAGGATCGTCTTCAGCATCTTCGGCAGGTACAGGATGATCTCCAGGTTCATCTTCAACAGGCACAGGAACGATACAAGCATCATGCTGATGCTCACCGACAGCCGGCACCTGCATACAAGATTGGTGATCTCGTGTGGCTTCTTCGTCGACACATTCGCACCAACAGGCCTTCTTCTAAGTTGGATTTTCAACGATTGGGCCCTTATAGGATCGTGGCGGAGGTAAATCCTGTAGCTTTCCGACTCGAGTTACCATCCACGGTGAAACTTCATCCTGTGTTTCACACCTCTTTGTTGGAGCCGTATCATCCTTCTTCTCTTCCTGGTCGTGTTTCTTCTCCTCCCCCTCCTGTGGTCATTGACACGGAACCTGAGTACGAAGTCGCAGCCATCCTTGACTCTCGTCTTCATCGTCACCAACTCCAATACTTGGTGGATTGGAAAGGGTACCTGCCTACTGATCGCACTTGGGAACCTGCATCCAACTTACTCCATGCTTCTTCCAAGGTTGCTGCCTTCCATCGGCATTATCCTGCTAAACCAGGTCCCAAGACTCGTGGAACTCGTCTTTAGGGAGGAGGTGCTGTCACGACCCGATACAGAATACAGGATTCCGGATACAGGACATGGGTTGCAGGACTTTCCTACAGGATTCCGGATACAGGATATGGGTTGCAGGATTTTCCTACAGGATACTCCTACCAGGATTCCGGACACAGGATTCGGTTGCAGGATATTCCTACAGGATATGCCACAGGATATGCCTAGAGGATAAGGGACATGTGGACTCATCTTAGCCTCTGCATGCATGCAATCACTTTTGCATGCATGCAACCACTTTTGCATGCATGCCTAGATTAGCTCTTGGAGTTGTGAGCATAAAAGCTCCGACCTAATTGTTGTACAATCAGTTACTATCAACACCAGTCTTACTACGATCAATCTTGTCTTGTCTTGTTTCCTGTCCTGTTCCTGTCTCGCTCCTATTTCCTGTCCTGTTCCTGGATCCTGTCCTGCTCCGGGATCCTGTCCTGTTCCTGTTTTGCTCCCGGATCCTATCCTGTGCTTTCCTGTCTTGCTCCCGGATCCTATCCTAATCCTGTCCTACTCCTAGATCCGTCCTGTTCCTATTCCTGGTTCCTGTCCTGCTCTCGGTCCTGTTCCTGAGTCAAGCCTTCATGTCCTTGGAATCCTGCTCTCTTCCTGTTTCCTGGATCGTGGCTTGACAAGGGAGGAGAAGAAACACGATTGGGAAGAGAAGAAGGATGATACGGCTCCAACAAAGAGGTGTGAAACACAAGATGAAGTTTTCACCGTGGATGGTAACTCGAGTCGGAAAGCTACAGGATTACCTCCGCCACGATCCTATAAGGGCCCAATCGTTGAAAAATCCAACTTAGAAGATGCCTATTGGTGCGAATGTGTCGACGAAGAAGCCACACGAGATCACCAATCTTATGCAGGTGCCGGCTGACGGTGAGCATCAGCATGATGCTTGTATCGTTCCTGTGCCTGTTGAAGATGAATCTGGAGATCATCCTGTACTTGCCGAAGATGTTGAAGGCGATCCCTGTACTGCAGGAGCGGAAGAAGGAGAAGCGGGAGGAGTAAAGTCAAAACGTGGATGGTGGCCTGTAAGAGCAAAGAAAGGTGTTTGTCCTGTAGATGCGTGGATGGAGTTGTTGTAGGCAAACTCCGCCATTGGAAGGAGGTCCAACCAGTTGTCCTGTTGGTAACTAATGAAGCAACGAAGATACTGTTTTAAGGTCTGAATTGTGCGTTTGGACTGCCCATCGGTTTGTGGGTGATATCCTGAAGAAAGATCCGCTTTAACCTGTAGACTCCGAAGAAGCTCTCGCCAAAACTTGGACATGAATTGTGGACCTCGATCGGAAACAATGCTCTCAGGAAGACCATGATGTCGGAACACCTCACGGATGACCAACTCAGCAGTTGTCTGACCTGTAGCTATCTTGTTGCAGGGTAGGAAATGAGCCTGCTGGTGAAACGGTCAACCACCACAAGAACTGCATCAAATCCACGAGAAGGAGGAAGATCTGTGAGGAAATCCATAGAAATTGATCTCCAAGGAGCAGACGGAACAGGAAGAGGACGAAGAAGACTAGAGGGTGCATGATGAGGCATCTTCGACCTGCTACAAGTGTCACAACTCCGTACAAACCTCTCCACAAAACCTCGCAACCCAGGCCACCAATAGTTGCGAGTCACCAACTCCACTGTTTGGCCACACCAAAATGTCCTGTAGCCGGGGTATCATGACAATCCTGTACCACGCGAGTCCTGGAAATACCAACAGGAACGTACAGGAGACCTTCCCGGTACATGAGTCCATCCTGTATGATGAATAGGTTGTAGTCTGGACGGGAACTGGAGGAAGAGGAACTTGCAACGTCAGGATGAATGTGTGAGAACACATTCTTTGCCAAGTCGTCTATAGCCAACTGCGAACGAACGTCCTGTAGGAGTGTTGAATTTGCTGGAGCCTGATGAACCTGCAGTGCTGCAAGCCGAAAACGATCAGGACCCAACAACACTTGCCTTTGACCGTCAAATGCAGGATCGCCGGGCTTCGTGCAAGGTAAGAGCGCCTAGACAATGCGTCCGCCTTGCCATTCCGAAAGCCGGGCCTGTAGACGATGACGAAGTCAAAATGTGATAGGAACTCTGCCCACCTAGCTTGTCGCCGATTGAGGACCCGAGCCGTTTGAAAGTACTCCAGCTTCTTGTGATCCGTAAGAACTTGTACAGGATGTGCAGCACCTTCTAGGAAATGCCGCCACTCCTCAAACGAATCCACAATGGCCTTGAGTTCCTTGTCATGAATCTCGTAGTTGATCTCCGCCGATGTCACAACCCGATGATGCAGGATACAGGTTTCCGGATACAGGATACAGGATGCAGGATTTCGGATACAGGATACGGGTTACAGGATATGCCTGCAGGATATTCCTACAGGATATACCTATAGGATATTCCTATAGGATATGCCTAGAGGATATGTTACAGGATATGCCTAGAGGATAAGGGACACTATTCTTAGCTCATGACTAGATTAGACTCATGACTAAATTAGCTTGGAGTTGTGAGCATAAAAGCTCCGACCTAATTGTTGTACAATCAGTTACTATCAACACCAGTCATTCTACGATCATTCTTGTTCTTGTTTTGTCTTGCTCCTTTGCCTCCTTCTCTTATCTCTCTCCTGGATCCTGTCCTGTTCCTATCTCGCTCCTAGATCCAGTCCTGTTCCTGTCTTGTTCCTGGATCCTGTCTTGCTCCCGGATCCATCCTGATCCTGTCTTGCTCCTGGATCCGTCCTGTTCCTGTTCATGTTCCTAGTTCTGTCCTACTCCTGATTCCTAAGTTCTCAGTTCCCGTCCTGCTCCTTGTTCTGCTATCCTGTTCCGGTTCCTATCCTGCTCCTTGTCCTGCTATCCTACTCCGGTTCCTATCCTGCTCCTTGTCCTGCTATCCTGCTCCAGTTCCTATCCTGCTCCCTGTTCTGCTATCCTGTTCCGGTTCCTATCCTGCTCCTTGTCCTGCTATCCTACTCCGGTTCCTATCCTGCTCCTTGTCCTGCTATCCTGCTCCTTGTCCTGCTATCCTGCTCCAGTTCCTATCCTGCTCCTTGTCCTGCTATCCTGCTCCAATTCCTATCCTACTCCTTGTCCTACTCCTGAGTTCCTAGTTCCTGTCTTGTTTCCTATCCTGCTCCTGAGTCAAGCCTTCCTATTCTTGGAATCTTGCTCACTTCCTATTTCCTGGATCGTGGCTTGACAGTTTGTTAGTAACTACTTCATAATTCTCTCCGTTTCAGCTACCTTTTTCTTGATTCTTTTCCTTCATTTTCCTCCTTTTTTCTTTCATAGATCATGGCCATTTTTGAGCAGATTCAACGCGAGCACCAAATGTTGCTTCATGAGCTGGCCACTTTGCGCCAAGTGGTCACCGATCTGCAAGGCTCCACCCATGCGGCACATGCAGCTGCTGATGCATCCTCCAAGGCTGCTGCGCAGGCTCTCTCTCAGGCATCGGTGGTTCCTTCTTCATCGAACTTTTCTCCAGAGCCGAAGATCAGCATGCCAGAGAAGTTCAGTGGCAACCGTGCCGATTTCCAAGGTTTCCTGAATCAAATCCGGCTCTTGATCCGCATGCAACCACGCCGTTACTCGATGGATGCACAAAAGGTTGGCCTTTTGGCATCCTTACTAAGTGGATCTCCACGAGCTTGGGTTGCTCCCTTACTGGAGCATGACGACCCATTGATGGAAGACTTTGAAGGTTTCGTGGCTGCCTTTGAAGCCTGTTTTGGAGATCCTGATAAGTACCATTCTGCATGCACGAAGTTACGCAAGCTCACACAAGGATCCCGACCAGCTTCTGTCTATGCATCCGAATTTCAACAACTTTGCACGAATGTTCCATGGGATGAGACTGCATTGATCGAACATTTCCGTTTTGGGTTGAGGGATGACGTGAAGGACCTTCTCCTTACGTTACCAGATGCCCAGACCTTAGCAGAGGTCATTCAACAGGCCGTTCGCTGTGACAACCGTTTGTTCGAACATCGTCAGGAAAATCCCGTCAACAGTTCTTGCAAGTCAATCCTGCAGCTGTAGCACATGTTCCTGTGACACCTTCTGGTACTCCCTATGGAGGTTGAGAAATACAAGCGTGGTCCACTTTCAGCTGCGGAAAAGCAGCGCCGTCGTAGTGAGAACTTATGCTTGTAATTGTGGTGAAGTAGGACACAAGGTGGGAATGTCCCTAAAGCTAAGAAGTTCAAGACGTGCGAAGTTGAAGCCAAAGTTCAATGTCCACTCCGTCTAGGAGTCGCGAAGTTGGACGTAAGTGCAAGCTCCATTGGTGTTGCTCATACCATTTCATCACTCAAGTTTCCTGTCCACATTCACCTCAATAACCGAGAGCTCAAGGAGTTTGCCCTGTTAGACACTGGTGCAAATGCATGTTTCATGGATGACACTTTTGCAGCTCAGCATGGCATTCCGGTGGTGAAGTTGAAGCGTGCAATTCCTGTAGAGGTGGCCGATGGTCGTTTGATTGCTTCTGGCGCAGTTACCCACGCTACCACACCTCTCTCTTGTAGTCATGGCGCATTCAACTGTTCGATTTCCTTCAACTTGATCAAGACTCGGTCGACTCCCATCATTTTTGGCATGCCATGGTTCGTTGTTGCAATTCCGCAGATCGATTGGAGGTCTAGGACGCTCACGTTTTCCTCTCCAGCAGCCAAGATCAATCCTGTACCTTCCTGCGTGCAGGATACATCCTTGGTGTCTGAGGCGTACAAGCTACAGGATTGACTGTGCCTGTTCCTGTATCAGTGTTGAAGACTCCTCCTCGACAGGATTCACCTCATGTCAGCTCCTCAGCACATCCGCAGGCTCTTTCCACTCCTGTAAGTTTGCGGATTCCTGTACAGGGTTCTTCCAATCCTGTATCAGTGTCGAAGTTCCTCCTCAACAGGATCCACCTCCTGTTGGTTCCTCAGCACATCCGCAGGCTTTCCCACTCCCTGTAAGTTTGTGGTTCCTATACAGGGCTTCCAATCCTGTATCAGTGTTGAAGACTCCTCCTCGGCAGGATTCACCTCATGTCAGTTCCTCAGCACATCCGCAGGCTTTCTCCATTCCTTTAAGTTCGCAGATTCCTGTACAGGGTTCTTCCATCCTGTATCAGTGTCAAAGGTTCCTCCTCAACAGGATTCACCTTTTTTCGTTCATCAGCACTACAAGTCCATCAGGCTCCAGCAAATTCAACTCTCCTACAAGACGTCCGTTCACAGTTGCTACAGACGACTTGGCAAAGAATGTGTTCTCACACATTCATCCTGACGTTGCAAGTTCCTCTTCTCCAGTTCCTGTCCAGACTACAACCTGTTCACCATACAGGATGGACTCCTGTACCGGGAAGGTCTCCTGTACGTTCCTGTTGGTGTTTGCAGGACTCGTGTGGTACAGGATTGTCATGATACTCCGGCTACAGGACATTTTGGTGTGGCCAAGACAGTTGAGTTTGGTGACTCGCAACTATTGGTGGCCTGGGTTGCGGGGTTTTGTGGAAAAGTTTGTACGGAGTTGTGACACCTGCAACAGGTCGAAGATGCCTCATCATGCACCTTCTGGTCTTCTTCGTCCTCTTCCTGTTCCTTCTACTCCTTGGAAATCCATTTCTATGGATTTCCTCACAGATCTTCCTCTTTCTCGTGGATTCGATGCAGTTCTTGTGGTGGTTGACCGTTTCACCAAGCAAGCTCATTTCCTCCCTGCAACAAGACAGCTACAGGTCAGACAACTGCCGAGTTGGTCATCCGTGAGGTGTTCCGACATCATGGTCTTCCTGAGAGCATTGTTTCCGATCGAGGTCCACAATTCATGTCCAAGTTTTGGCGAGAGCTTCTTCGGAGTCTACAGGTTAAAGCGGATCTTTCTTCAGGATATCACCCGCAAACTGATGGACAGTCAGAACGCACAATCCAGACCTTGGAGCAATATCTTCGTTGCTTCATCAGTTACCAACAGGATAATTGGTTGGACATTCTTCCTATGGCGGAGTTTGCCTACAACAACTCCATTCACGCATCTACAGGCCAGACACCTTTCTTTGCTCTTACAAGCCACCATCCACATTTTGACTTTGCTTCTCCTGCTTCTCCTTCTTCCGCTCCTGCAGTACAGGATCGTCTCCAGCATCTTCGTCAGGTACATGATGATCTCCAGGTTCATCTTCAGCAGGCACAGGAACGGTACAAGCATCATGATGATGCTCACCGTCAGCCGGCACCTGCATACAAGATTGGTGATCTTGTGTGGCTTCTTCGTTGACACATTCGCACCAACAGGCCTTCTTCTAAGTTGGATTTTCAACGATTGGGCCTTACAGGATGGCGGAGGTAAATCCTGTAGCTTTCCGACTCGAGTTACTATCCACGGTGAAACTTCATCCTGTGTTTCACACCTCCTTGTTGGAGCCGTATCATCCTTCTTCTCTGCCTGGTCGTGCTTCTTCTCCTCCCCCTCCTGTGGTCATTGCTGGTGAACCTGAGTACGAAGTTGCAGCCATTCTTGATTCTCGTCTTCATCGCCGCCAACTTCAATACTTGGTGGATTGGAAAGGTTATTTGCCTACCGATCGCACTTGGGAACCTGCATCCAACTTACTCCATGCTTCTTCCAAGTTGCTGCCTTCCATCGGCATTATCCTGCTAAACCAGGTCCTAAGACTCGTGGAACTCGTCCTTAGGGAGGAGGTGCTGTCACAACCCGATGATGCAGGATACAGGTTTCCGGATACATGATACAGGATGCAGATTTCGGATACAGGATACGGGTTACAGGATATGCCTGCAGGATATTCCTACAGGATATACCTATAGGATATTCCTATAGGATATGCCTAGAGGATATGTTACAGGATAGCCTAGAGGATAAGGGACACTATTCTTAGCTCATGACTAGATTAGACTCATGACTAGATTAGCTTGGAGTTGTGAGCATAAAAGCTCCGACCTAATTGTTGTACAATCAGTTACTATCAACACCAGTCATTCTACGATCATTCTTGTTCTTGTCTTGTCTTGCTCCTTTGCCTCCTTCTCTTGTCTCGCTCCTGGATCCTGTCCTGTTCCTATCTCGCTCCTAGATCCAGTCCTGTTCCTGTCTTGTTCCTGGATCCTGTCTTGCTCCGGATCCTATCCTGATCCTGTCTTGCTCCTGGATCCATCCTGTTTCTGTTCATGTTCCTAGTCCTGTCCTACTCCTGATTCCTAAGTTCTCAGTTTTCGTCCTGCTCCCTGTTCTGCTATCCTGTTCCGGTTTCCTATCCTGCTCCTTGTCCTGCTATCCTACTCCGGTCCTATCCTGCTCCTTGTCCTGCTATCCTGCTCCAGTTCCTATCCTGCTCCCTGTTCTGCTATCCTGTTCCGGTTCCTATCCTGCTCCTTGTCCTGCTATCCTACTCCGGTTCCTATCCTGCTCCTTGTCCTGCTATCCTGCTCCTTGTCCTGCTATCCTGCTCCAGTTCCTTCCTGCTCCAGTTCCTATCCTGCTCCTTGTCCTGCTATCCTGCTCCAGTTCCTATCCTACTCCTTGTCCTACTCCTGAGGTTCCTAGTTCCTGTTCTTGTTTCTCTTCCTGCTCCTGAGTCAAGCCTTCCTATTCTTGGAATCCTGCTCACTTCCTATTTCCTGGATCGGGCTTGACAACCGACAGGAACTTACGAGAGTGAAAAGCTACAGGATGAAGCAACTTGTCCTCTCCAACTTGCGATAGCACGGATCCTACTGCAAAATCCGAGGCATCTGCTTCAATGAAGAAAGGATGAGAAGGGTCAGGATGTGCTAAAATCGGAGCTGTCGTGAAAACGTCCTTGAGTGTTGTGAACGCGTGTTCCGCCTTGTCGGACCAAGAGAAAAGTCCTGTGCGCTTGGTGAGTTCTGTGAGTGGAAGTACACGCTTGGAGAAGTCCTGTATGAACCGCCTGTAGAAGTTTGCAAAGCCAAGGAAACATTGTACATCTCGTACCGACTTGGGCCTCTCCCACTCCACGATGGTCTTCACCTTGTGCATGTCCATGGAAACGCCAGCAGGAGAGACGATGTAGCCCAAGAACTCCACCGAATCCCTATCGAAAAAACACTTCTCCAACTTCGCGTACAGGCCATGCTCGCGAAGCCGCTCTAAAACTAGTCGTACATGCTTGTCATGTGCCGCCTGGTCCTTGGAGAAAATCAAGATGTCGTCGAGGTAGATCACCACAAACTGGTCCAAGAAGTCACGGAAAATGTCGTTCACCATGTGTTGGAACACGCTGGGGCATTGGTAAGGCCGAAAGGCATTACCGTGTACTCAAAATGTCCATACCTTGTACGAAAGGCAGTCTTCCACTCATCGCCGGGACGAATCCGTACAAGGTTGTAGGCCCTCGTAAGTCGATCTTCGTGAACACCTTTGCTCCTCGCAGCCGATCGAGAAGTTCCGGGATCAATGGCAACGGGTACCGATTCCGAATGGTGACTTGATTCAAACCCCTGTAGTCCACAACCAAACGTAAACTCCCATCCTTCTTCTTGACAAAGAAGATAGGAGCTCCTGCAGGGGACTTTGAGTGACGAATGAAGCCGGATGCCAAGTTGTCCTCGATGTACTGACGAAGAACCTCCAACTCTGTGGGTGACAATGCATAAATCGGTCCGAATGGTGGAGTCTTTCCTTCCGCAAGATCAATAGGACAGTCGTAGGACCTGTGAACAGGAAGAACTGCAGCCTTGTGCTTGTCAAAAACGTCCTTAAAGTCGTGTACTTGGATGGTAGGGAAGAAGGAGGAGAAGGAGAAGGAGAAGGAGAAAAAACAGGGAGTCGGATACAGGAAAGGTAGAAGAGGACGTAGGAGTTACTTGAAAGGCAAAAAGGTGGAAGGAGCAGGATCAGTGGCGAGTTCATGCATGGTAGTGGTAAGAACTCGGAGAGGAGAAGGAGGGAGCTGTGACTGAAAAAGAGGAAGGATCTTGGGGGATGGAACAGAAGCAGGGTAACAGAAAGAAGCAGGATTGGAAAAAACCTGTGTGGTGTTGATGAGTGTACAGGATTGGAAGAATCCTGTACAGGAGTCCGTGGTTGCGCAAGAGTGGAAGAAGCCTGCGAATGTGCTGACGAATCAACAGGAGGTGGATCCTGTTGAGGAGGAACCTTCGACACTGATACAGGATTGGAAGAACCCTGTACAGGACACCGCAAACTTACAGGAGTGAGAGATGCTGAGGAACTGATATGAGGTGAATCCTGTCGAGGAGGAGTCTTCAACACTGGTACAGGAACAGGCACGGTCAATCCTGTAGCTTGTACTGCCTCAGATACTAAGGATGTATCCTGCACACAGGAAGGTACAGGATTGATCCTAGCTGTGGAGAGGAAAACGTGAGCGTCCTAGACCTCCAGTCGATCTGCGGATTTGCAACAACGAACCATGGCATGCCCAAAATGATGGGAGTCGACCGAGTCTTGATCAAGTTGAAGGAAATTGAACAGTTGAATGTGCCATACCTGCAGGAGAGAGGTTCGGTAGCATGGGTAACTGCGCCAGAAGCAATTAGACGCCCATCGGCCACCTCTACAGGAACTGCACGCTTCAACTTCACCACCGAAATGCCATGTTGAGTTGCAAACGTGTCATCCATGAAGCATGCATTTGCACCAGTGTCTAACAAGGCAAACTCCATGAGCTCTCGATTATTAAGATGAATGTGTACAGGAAACTTAAGTGATGGGATGGTATGAGCAGCACCAATGGAGCCTGCACCTACGTCCAACTTCGCGGCTCCTAGACGAAGTGGACATTGGAGTTTTCCGACTGAACTTCAGCTTCAACTTCACGCGTCTTGAAGTTCCTGGCTTTAATAGGACAATCTGCCACCTTGTGTCCTGCTCCACCACAATACAAGCACAGGTTCTCACTGCGACGACGTTGCTTCTCAGCAGCGGAAAGAGAGCCACGCTTGGATTTCTCAACCTCCATAGGAACTACTCCAGAAGGTGGTGCAGGAACATGTACCACAGCTGCAGGATTGGTTTGCAGGAACTGCTGACGGGATCTTTCCTGACGACGCTCGAACAAACGGTTGTCGAACAGCTTGTTGCATGATCTCCGCTAATGTTTGGGCATCCGGTAACGTAAGGAGAAGGTCCTTCACGTCGTCCCTCAACCCAAAACGGAAGTGTTCGATCAATGCAGTCTCGTCCCATGGAATGTTCGTGCAAAGTTGCTGAAATTCGGATGCATAGACGGAAGCTGGTCGGGATCCTTGAGTGAGCTTCCGTAACTTCGTGCATGCAGAACGGTACTTATCAGGATCTCCAAAACAGGCTTCAAAGGCAGCCACGAAACCTTCAAAGTCTTCCATCAATGGTCGTCACGCTCCAGCAAGGGGGCAACCCAAGCCCGTGGAGATCCACTTAGTAAGGATGCCAAAAGACCCACCTTTTGAGCATCAGTCGAGTAGCGCCGTGGTTGCATACGGATCAAGAGCCGGATCTGATTCAGGAAACCTTGGAAATCGGCACGATTGCCACTGAACTTCTCTGGCATGCTAACCTTCGGCTCCGAAGAAAAGTTTGATGAAGAGGGAACCACCGATGCCTGGGAGAGAGCCTGCGCAGCAGCCTTGGAGGATGCATCAGCAGCTGCATGTGCCGCAGTGGTGGAACCTTGCAGGTCGGTGACCACTTGGCGCAAAGTGGCCAGCTCATGAAGTACATTTGGTGCTCGCGTTGAAAGCGCTCAAAATCAGCCATGATCTAGGAAAGAAAAAGGAGGAAAATGAAGGAAAAGAATCAAGAAAAAGGTAGCTGGAAAACGGAGAACTATGAAGCAGTTACTATCAAACTGTCAAGCCACGATCCAGGAACCAGGAAGAGAACAGGATTCCAAGGACAGGAAGGCTTGACTCAGGAACAGGACGGACAGGAGCAAGACAGGACAGGATAGGATCAGGAGCAAGACAGGAATCAGGACAAGATCCAGGAACAGAACAGGACAGGACAGGAGCAGGATGGAAGAGCAGGACAGGACAGGAGGAGGACAGGAACAGACAGGAAACAAGAAGAACAAGACAAGACAAGATTGATCGTAGTAAGACTGGTGTTGATAGTAACTGATTGTACAACAATTAGGTCGGAGCTTTTATGCTCACAACTCCAAGAGCTAATCTAGGCATGAGTGCTAAAAGTGGTTGCATGCATGCAAAAGTGATTGCATGCATGCAGAGGCTAAGATGAGTCCACATGTCCCTTATCCTCTAGGCATATCCTGTGGCATATCCTGTAGGAATATCCTGCAACCGAATCCTGTGTCCGGAATCCTGGTAGGAATATCCTGTAGGAAATCCTGCAACCCATATCCTGTATCCGGAATCCTGTAGGAAAGTCCTGCAACCCATGTCCTGTATCCGGAATCCTGTATTCTGTATCGGGTCGTGACAATCCGTGCGTCAGGTGATAAAGAAATGGATCATAAAAGAACACCGTGATGAACATATGAAGCTTGCTCGTGCCTAGCTTACAACACTAAATGAACAATCTAAAAAGAACAACTAGTAATTCTCAAGTTTTTTTGGGAAGGACGAGCATCAAACATTCGTGCTTTAAAACATGGCTATCTTGGTAGATTAGGCATGAGGACCACATCTCTATGGTAGAACTGGGAGACATGATAGAAGAAGGACTCACAAGTGTTCCAACTATAAACAATACAGAAGTGATTCACTTGAGAGCAAGAAAAGCAAGATTGGTCAAAAGAGTACCACTACTAGAGGCAACAATGTTAAACCTCACTGATGCAGTTTTGCAAAGTGCGAAGGTGAAAGTAGCAAAGGAAGGGAGGTATATAGGGTCAGGTCTTCAGAGGAAACTCTAGTGAAATAAGTACAATGCAAACTCTCTGAAGGGAAAAGTGTATCTCCATCAACAATTATCAATCCGGTGGAAGACGAGGAACACTTGACTAGCTCAACGTTCATGAGTACCACTAACGTTTGAGTGCAAACTGTCAAGAGAACAGTCATAGGAACAAAACAGTCTAATGCTCGACATTCACATAGACATGATATAGAGTAGTGGTACAAAACAACATGAAAAAGAGGTTAAGGTTCAAAGAGGTTTTGGAGAGAGATTGCACAAACAGAGTGGGCCATCATATGAATTAGAGTGTCTAGTAAGGTTAAGTGTTTGGGATGAATCAGAAGAAACTGCTTTGGGAAATCCAATTGGATATCCAAGTAGAGTGCCAACATCATGATTCTACGAAAAAACAAATGTACAGTGATGTCTTGAGGAATAAGGAGTATGTACAACAAATGATGTGGTTCTACCCAAGAGATTATGGGTGTTTTAAGTGGCCAACAATAAAATTCTTTAGTCAAGAATTTTAGCACCACCAACATTTTGGCCCATGCTCAAAGAAACGAAATTGACAACTGAAGAAGTTAAAGAACTTACAGGATGTATGCTTTGTTTTGAAAGGTTTACAGGGGATTGCAGGAAAAGTAGTCGAGGGTCAAAAGGACAAAACACCATCACCACCACATGAGATGAATTTACAATAATTCCACCTTTCGATGGACACATAGTTTGGACTTCAACAAAAATGTATAAGGAGCAACAAAAGAATTTCCACAAGGCCAAGACTTTTTAGGTCGAGTGAGAAATGTTAGTGATAGTCAAAGGCTTTCATTGTTTCGAGACGAAATGACTTTACAAAGGCGACTATTAATACTTATCTTACGTAGTAGAACTGTTTTACCTTTCAAAAGAGCAAAAGATTAAGCTTATGTGTACACATGTACTTTGTATTAGCCGTGTGTTTGGCTTGAACTTGGATGTCACATACTCGCACTCGCCCAATGAGACAGAGGTCCAGAGTTCACCCACACTATAAGGTTAAATGGTATAAATCAGAATGCTTTCTTTAAATACTAACTTATTATACAATACTCCGCGGCCACATCATCGATCCCGCCGAACAGAAACAATTCCCAAAAATTTAAATGGTTTATTTGTTAGTCGGCAAATATTAAGCCAGTTGCCATATTAAAAAACTTATATTAAAAATTATTTCTAAGAATATCCTAAACTATGCTAAAATATACCTGGATTATCCATGAATATATCAAAATATTCCGAAGCCTCGTGGGCCCGAGCCTCCTTCCCCTGTAGATGCGTATGCAAGTAAAACGTAGAAACAGGAGAAACATATATATATATATATATATCATATAAAAATCTATACAAGTGACATGAATGCATAGCTATACATGGCTTAATTATATAAATGTGAAAGTGAATTTATATATATATATATATGTATACATTTATCAAAATATCCGCTCCATTGTAGAAACTGGCCTTAAAAATATAACAATAACTGTGATATTATCCCTGCTTCCTCTCTCCACAGCCTCTGTCGCTAGCCTCTTAGCACACATTGCTGGGTCCTTAACGGTATCCTTAATCAGGGTCATCATTAACTCGTTACTAACAGTATCCCATAGTCCATCCGTACCTATGACCTTCAAAAAACAATATTTAAAGTTCAGATCATTAAAATCAATTTATTATTCATAATAATGATTCAGTAAAATAAAAAAATCCAAAAATGGAGATGGCAACTGATTTTAAGGTTATTAATTTTGATTTAGGAAAAGTATGAGAACGAAAGTACATACTTAATAGTTACATGCGTTTATTATATACAAAATCCTGCATCTTAATAGTCATAATATTGATCGAACAATATATAAATATGTCATTTATGAACATAAGACACACACACACGTTTATTTCTTACACTAGGAATGTATGCATATGACGTACATATTGAAACATAAGATGATATTTTACGCACACACACACGTGTATAACTCACCAGGAATTCATCGTCACCACACAAGGTCTCAGACATGATTTGGGGTTCTGCAGTGACAGCAGGCTTGAGATCGCCATCCCCAATTGACCGAGTCACCTAAGTATTAAATTAAACAAAATAGATTTATTAGATATAAAACTTACTTGAAGTCCTGCTGAACCAACACGCCATGTATCCACTTTCCACTCAACTATTCCACCAGAGTCAAGTACCCGTTGCCTTTCTTCTACATTACTAGCTACATGATCCTAAAAAGAACTTTATATAAATAACAGAGTCGCACACCACACACACACACATATCATGCATAATCAGCAACTAATTTCATATCTCAAAGTACCTTGCTAAGGGCACGTGGTCTGCCACGTCGACATAAAACAGCTCTACAGTCTCCAGCATTTGCCACGTAGACCTTGTTGTCTACAAACAGAGCAGCAAGGGCCGTGCAACCAGGGTTCCAATCCTTAGAAATATTCCTCCGCCTATTCCTCTCACTGTTTACTTCACAGCTGAATGCCACATCTGTTTTTATAAATGCAGTTGATAGAGCTTCCTTAGGCCTACAAAACATAAAAGAAATATATATAACTATATCAAAAACCACACACACACACACATACATACACATACATTTATAAGACTGTACATATTTACCTTGATGATGATCCTGCAGATAGGAACCTAGGTACAGCACGAGCTGCAAACTCAGCTGCTTCATAACCTATATGAAAGTCATCATATTAATAACAAATATCGGAACTGGTTATTTACATTGTTAATTAGTATGATATGATATATCTTCACTATAATACAATCTTTCTCTCTCCAACTCAGTCTCACACACACACACACATTACACCTACATTCCATCATAAAATCAGACCGATATAACTACTATATAATTATACGATATATATTATATGTACCTCTATGACCATCAAAGACTCCAAATAGATGGATATTTTTGGAACCACCAAAGTTAGGAAGCAAGAAGTCTCTGTCTTCCATGGCCTCTCTGCCTCCACGTGTACGGAATATCCCCCATGACAATGTGGGAGTATATTCCATGCCCTTTGTAAATGGCTGCCAGTCTAAAATATTCTGTAAAACGAAAGTATTAGAATGTAGCAACGTAATAATTATACAAAAGAAATTATATTACTATATATCGTATGTAAATATTGATATTACAAACATATATGTAGTATGCTTATATAACAAGTGTGCAAAAACACTAAACAAACACTGCATTAACACACACCAGTTGTACATACCTGAGCATGATCATAGGCTCGAGCAGCCCAGTCAATATCAGGGTTGACCATGGTGTCGTAACCAATAATTTTGCGGTAACTCTCGTAATTATTCTTAACATCATTATTATGATTCTTAATTATATGCTTTAACCGTTCGACTATAGTGTCAAAAGACGGACGGTAGGATGGATCCCGATGCCAACACTGTTCAATGAGAGATGAGATCTCCACTGTACATCCATCTTTCTCACTTGCCAAGATGGGCCTGAGTCCCTCCGAGGTTATAGAAGCTGATAGCTGTTGCTCTTGTAGTTCATTTCTAGTACTGTGTAACATAATAATGATTAGTTAAATCCAGTTTTAAGTATCTCACTCACACACAAGTCACACATCTCAGGTTATATACATGCCTGTGTGTGCCTGAGCTTCTGTTTTCCTGTCTGTATACGGAACCACTCCAGTAAACATTTCACTGTAAAGTAAAATTTTCGTCAGTATACATAACAACACACACACAATATATATATATATATATATATTGTGTGTGTGTGTAACTTACTTAACAGTGATGGCAAAGTTGTAAACATCGGACTTCTCAGTGTGTGCTTCCTTGTTGAGTACCTCAGGTGCCATATATAGAAGTGTGCCAACCATGTTCTTCTTATGAAAACCTCCTGTCGGTTTACCTTGTGATTTCCAATTTGATAAGTTTAAACTCTTTAAATCTTCTAAATATGAGGCCAGGCCAAAGTCTGAAAGGTGGCAATCCCAATTGCTGTCCAACTACAAAAATTAATTAAATAGATAAATACAGTGAACTAATTAAGTGTTTAGTCAAATCAGAGTTTAAAAGATATGTTATATGATAAGCAGCTTTTAGTTCCTAAGTCACTTTAAAATTTTCATCTTCAAAATTATCACTTAATCTATAAATCTAAGATTTTCCTATAAATAGTCATTCTAAAGTGTTAATAATACTTGATTACGTTATGCATTTTGATAAGGATATTACTTACCAGAATGTTGGCTGGTTTAACATCCCTGTGTACAATTCCCTGTGAATGAAGGTACTGTAATGCACTGGCTGAACACAAATATGTATTAGTAAACATATTAATTAAGTGTGTATTTAATATAATAATAAGTAAGGACTTAATAGTTTAATTATATTACCTAATTGGAATGTGAATTTTAATAACTGGTCGGTGCTGACGTTTACTTCTGCAACATGAAGTGCGTGTGAAGGTTCCCATTTTTGTAAAGGTTGAAAATAAAAGCGTAATCTGGAGGTTGAGCATGAGCCGCAATCAGTGTCGAAATGTTGGGATGATCAAGCTTACTGGAAAAATTCAAACATGAATTAAAATTTATTTGAAAAGTTATATTCATAACATAATTCAAAAATCTTAATACTTCTGAATATTCTAATAACAAACTGTTAATTAATATGTTTTTTATATTTTAGTAATAAGTCAGAC
Source organism: Selaginella tamariscina (assembly GCA_003024785.1). Lineage (NCBI taxonomy): Eukaryota > Viridiplantae > Streptophyta > Lycopodiopsida > Selaginellales > Selaginellaceae > Selaginella > Selaginella tamariscina. Next base: position 82,263 of record PUQB01000585.1, read on the forward strand.
TTCGTAAAAGCAACTATTGGGAAAAAATTTTAGTAAATAAAATTATTAATTAACGAATGTACCTTAGCAATTGCAACTCTAGATGAAAGCGGTCCAAGTCATCCGCTGTGCTTAGTCGCGGTTTCTTCACTGCTACCAGTTTCCCATTAAAGTCAGCTTCGTAAACAACACTCTCAGCACCTAAAAATTCAAAAAGTCCAATATAGCAAAACTTTGAATTTATTACCATATGCATACGTACATACATACAGACACGCACACGCGCAAACACACACACACACATGTGTGTGTGTGTGTTATTTAGAATATGCTTTTCACTTTGACTTAAACATACCTCGAGCAATCTCACGATTGAGCTTGAGATGTGATTTTGGTATTCGAAGAGGAACCTCGTCGCTAAAACAACATCCTCTTACACACTTGTTCAGATTTTCATCCTTCATACTTAAATTCCACCAAAATTTTAATGAAATCAATTAATTTAAAAGAAAAAGGAAATTTGCTGAAACCGCCCTTTCCAATGCCCTTTTTCTATGAAGGACGATTTCAACGGCTGTTATCCAAGGGTTATGACATGTGCACGTGGAAAGGATCCAGCCGTCTATATCCAACGGTATACCTTTGGACAACTGTCATATCAGGGCGAGTTAAAACTGGCTGGTCCGTTGACCGACACGTATGCCGCTCTAAGTTTCCTTCACGAATACTTCCTCTACACATATATTTGCGTGTATGTGGTTATAAAAATTTAAATATATATCCTTTTATTTATTTATAATATTTATTAAACATACCTGCTGATGTCAAGCTCATGTAAAACACTGGCTAAGCAAGATCATGTTAGAACTATCTCATATATATATATATATATATATATGATTCTTCTTTTAACCTTTATAGCATCCACAGAGACAAAAACAGAACCTGCTTATAGGGCACACACAAGCTGGAGGAATGCGCGTGGGGAAGCAGATGGTTGAATGCAGCATCTGCATATATTATATATAGCCACTAACAGCATATGCATGTATATATGTGCTATGTATATCAAACAATATTTACATTCGTGTTTGCACTAAGAGTTCAAACGCAAAATTCTAAACTGCCAGACAGCATGAGCACATAATGTGCATATATATCTCTCACAACACACATCATGAAACAACAGACACACACACACACAAGCGTGTGCGTGGGTTAGTAAATGTATGTATATGGTCAGTTTGGAATCTAAGGTGTTGAAAAATATAATGGTAAATTCCTAATTATAATGCCTTGTATCAGAAAATTTTGTGGGTATGTCCCATTCGTTAAACTTGCCTTATATATGATAAATTAGTACCATATATAAAGCAAGTCAAAACAACTTGCGCTACGGGGACTATCAAATCAGACTTACAGAAATGAGTATGGCCGAAATACCATGAACTATACAGAAATACTCGAGCATTGAAGGGTTGGAAATCACCGGAACTGCATACAAAAATGAGGAATTAGTTGCTTAATAAAACGTATAGCTTTTAACTTATAACTAGGCAATAAACCTTTACTTAGTTGCTAAACTGATGTATTATGCTAGACTGGTTTTGCTTTATCGAGAGATGGAATGCAAAAGCTTTGCTCAGAGTGTGTGTATGAGAAAGCATATTCCATAATACATGTAGAAACGTGAACAGACGCCTCCAAAAGAGTACTACGAACAACTAAAATCTCTCTCTCACACACATACACACCTTTACTTAGTACCAATCTTGACCTTATTTTATGCACTTAATGAAGCTGGGAAATTCTTACCTCTCCTACACTAGTTGACACTCTTCACGTTAGGACGATAACCGCTACCAGGCCTTTTCAACGGTGACAGCAGCAGATTTCGCAGTGTATTCGACTGGTTACTGGGTGGAGGTGGTCCAAACATGTCCGAATCTGCAATGTATTAAGGAAATGATAACTAAAATAAAAGCAAGCATGTTGTTCTCAGAGATAACATTCTCAAGAGTTAAGCTATATATCTAATGAACAAAAACATTCTCTAATGAAGAAGAGAATAGAGACAAAATAATTGCGCTTTGGATGATGATGATAAATACTTTGACATACATACAATAAGTGAAAACACACACCCACACGCACGCACAGAGACACGCTCACCACACACACGTGTGTAAATTAAATACACTACCCATTGAGGAACAAGCAGATACCCTTTTTATAGTGCGTGAGGGAGAAGATAATAAGCGTGTAGGTCTGTGGATGTCTCCATGCACAAATATACGTGTTTGGGCATAAATGTATATATGCACAATGTATTACCTGCAGACTTGAAGGGGGAAGGTCTGCTGTTACTGCCCAGTAACGAAGGATGACTGGTTGCCGGAGGTGGTGGCGCGAACATGTCTTTGTCCACTGATCTGAATGGAGAAGCAACAGCTTGTCCAGGCCTGGAAGATGGCATGGGATGAAACCCTGCTGGTGTTCGTGGATTAGGAGTAACACCCGCGACTCTCTTGGCCTTCTCGTATTCACCGCGCAATGACTCATACATTTCCTCTAGCTTCCTCTTCTGACTGTCAAAAGAATATGTGTATAAGCGTTAGCTAAGTAAAGCTGGAGACAAACGAAACTAGAGTATGAAAGAGCAAGTACCTTAAAAGCAACTTAACAAAGTGGCTTATGCAGTCACTAGTTGAATGGCATTTTGTTAAGGAAACAACAGCAAAGAGAAAAGAAAGAAATACATTGCATATATGTTGTATGCATACATACATACATGAGGCTCACCGAGATTTTTTCAGAGTACTTCTCCTCGAGCTCGCCTTTGTCTTTGAGCAGGCTATCTCTCTCGGCTTCAAGGCCTTGAATCCGCTTCATGGCTTTTTGAATAAGCGGCCTGAAACTGGACATCTTCTGCACGTATGCCTGCTCCATTTCTTTTAATTTCTGCTTCATTTGAGAGGCTCGATTAATCGAAATCTGCGACTCTACATCCATTTGACCAATCCAAAAGATGACACCCTTGTAAGCGCTCTTCATGATGCAATCCGGCGGCACTCCGGCCATGATCATCTGCAGATTTCCCGAGCAAAATCAGCTCAGATTTAGATTTACCAGAGGATACCGTACATTCGTCCATTCTTCATTCGGATGCAAGTCGAGGGACTTCATATTGCTGCGAAATGGAAGAAAGTCATCAGATTTCTTCCAGATATGACAATATCGAAGCAAAATCCTTCGAAAATGTCGGAAAATCAGGATTTTCCCGGATTTCCACTGATTACTCGAGGATTATTCGTCCACATTGTTAAAATCCTACCTTTTGGACAACATCTGCTCGCAGAGTGGACAAGTCGAGTCGCAGGCAAGAATCTTGGCCGCATCCTCGGTGCCTATCGGACTTTCATGAGAAAAATTGAGAAAAAAAAGAGGGCAAAGAATGCGCGCACTTACAAAAAATGTGGCCGCACACCGTCGCCACGGCTCGTCCCTCGAGCTCCTTCCAACAAGCATTGCACCTCATCGCCTTCGCTCGGCCTTCAGAATCACCGCATTGCAATTACCCTAGCTCCGCGCTTCTCCGCTTTCAAAACTCAAAGAACAACAAGAACCCTAATCGCATTCTGTTTAGTAACCGATGTACAGTAAAATAGTTATATTATACACAAATGTATTAATATCTGTTTAATCTGGTTTGACAAGGGTGAATCCGTGCGGTATATAACTGTACGGAGATTTAGAGTGACGTCATCATGACGTCTTTCCGCGCGGTTCACATGTACCCTCACCCTTACAAGGGTGAGGGTGAGGATAAGGGCACATGTGACCCTTCTGTAAATGCCACGTCAGCCTAATGGTTATTAATAAATATGGCAAGGTCACATGTGCCCTCACCCTTCAAAAGTAAAAGTAAAAGGTAAAATATAAATTTGACCTAATCTTTATGCCACATCAGCAAGAGCAACGTTAGGGTAAGACTCAATATTCTTATGGAATTCCAGAATTTTGATGATTCAATGGAAGAAGATGAAGATGTAGATAACCATACTTATGCTCTTTTATTTGAAGCATTGGGTATGGCTATTTTCCAGGTAATTCAATGGTATATTGTTAGAAAAAGGGCTAGGTCAAACTTGCATGATGTTGAAAGACTCACACTCTTACACATTCATTTACGAGCATCTGCTATACTACATTACTGTAGGTTCCATTTTGCTTAAAGAAGGTGAATTTTATATTCGACCTCGTTCTTTACATTGGTGGGAACATTGGATATCTGTGATTGATGAGAATGATAGTGACAGGTACAGGGAATTGTTTCGAGTTAATCGAGAACAATTCAAACTCATATGTGACATGGTAGCCCCAACAATGGAGTCTACACCTCCTACAGGTTTGTGTTTGCTTCCTAATAGAGATGCAAGTGTTGAGAAACAGGTGGCAATAGCTTTGATAAGGTTGGCTACTGGATCAAGCTATTTTCAGATATCAGAACATACAGGTGTTGCAAAGTCTACTGTAGTTAAGTATTGTCAGAAATTCATTGGGGCTATTTTAGAACACATGGGTCATTTTTTAAAATGGCCAACTGATTTAACAGAGGTTAAACATGGCTTTGAGGCACTTCGTGGATTTCCAAATTGTTGTGGAGCTATAGATTGTACACATATTGAGCTCGAACTTCCAGCTAATGCATATGCAAGTGACTATATAGACAAGGATAAAAACTATTCTATTAGTTGTCAAGCAATAGTGGATAGTAAGCAAGGTTTATGGATGTCTATACAGGGGTGGCTGGAAGTAACAATGACATCAACATGCTACGTAAGTCAAGGTTTTATAACCTTGCTGAATCTAAGCAACGGTTGAATGGTCCTCGAGTTAGAAGGGGTTCATGGGAGTTTCCAGAGTACATTGTGGGAGATTCAGGTTACTTTAGTTTGCCTTGGCTTGTTATGCCATATGCTGGAAATATGGATGATCAAGTAAAGCAGTTCAATTTCAAGTTGTCATCTACTAGAATTGTAGCTGAGCGTGCCTTTGGTCATTTGAAGAATCGTTGGAGAATTTTATTAAAGAAGGTGGAAATGGAAAATATTAAAGAGTTGGGAAGGTTAGTTGTAGCATGTTGTATATTACATAACTTTGTGATTGAGACAGGTGATGAGGAAGATGTTTGGTATCCTATCACAGATGAAGAAGAAAGGCAAAGCTCTAGGCGTCCTAGAGGACGCACCCCAATGAGTAATGAAACGGCATTGCAACTAAGAACAAATCTTAAAGCTTATTTAGAAACTTTATAAAATCACTTGTACTTTTAAATATTGTTTTTAATTAAATGTATTGTTTTTGGGAATGCAAATAACATATACATATGCATTATATACACAATATATAATATTTAACTTTTGTAGGACCATTAATTAATTTAACGTTTTAATGACAGGGCTGTAATCTCTTAAAGGAATTCTAGACTACACAACAGACGCTGTATGTATATGTATATATATGTATACATAAGGGTATATGTTTATGTATTTTATTATATGAGCCGGATTGTGTTACGGTTTTAGAGACACTTGGACAGGCAGTTTTTGATAGAGAAGGGGATGGCTATACATAGAGAAGCAAGGGAGCGTGGATGTGACCAGGACATATTCGTGGCGAGCGTCTTGGCTACGCGCTCGTGCGGCGTTCGATAGCATGGCGTACAGGGACGTTGTTCATGGACTAGCCTCATTCTTGAATACGTGGAGAATAGGGAGAGCTTTCTGGCTATGGAGTTTTTCGAGAGGATGAGTGAGAACAAAGAGTTTTGTTTAGAGAAGGGGACTGCCGTTCATAGACGAGCTCGAGAATACGGAGTGGACTGTAGCAAACACGTTGGTGGACATGTATTGCAAATGCGGTAATATATGCCGTGCCCGAGAGGTGTTCGATAATATGACTCGTCACGATGTTGTTTCATGGAACAGTCACGTTGAGAATGAGAAATACGAGGAAGCTCTGGAGTTATATATGGACATCACCTGTGTACCCGACTCTCTTACGTATGTTGCTGCACTCAAGGCCTGTACATTCCGTGTAATAAAAATAGTATAAAATAGTCACCGTGTTCCGTGTAACCATTCCCTCAAACACTTCCTCAGCCTCTTCCAAACTGTCGCACTTCACATACATGCTCAAGAGCATATTACAAACCACCGTGTCCGTCTTCACTCGCTCATCGCATCCAACTAAATATTCATGTATTCCCTTGCCACCTTTAAGGTCACCTAGGTTCCCACAAGAATGAAGAGCAACACTGAAAGCAACGGTATTAGGCTGTACGTTATCTGAAATTTTACTGTGAAAAAGCTGCACGACTTCCCGGTCCTCCTGCGCATATGCCCGGATAATTGTCGTCCATGAAACAGTGTCTCTCTCCAAAAGATTCTCAAAGACCACTCGAGCCATGGTACAACGACTGTACAGGTTTACTAGCACGTTTCCAAGAGCTTCTCCAGGCAAGCCTGCTTCTAGGTATACGGATAGACATCCCGCATCGGCATCTATTCGAAGATCTTCCTGGCCTCGTCGGGACACCCACACCTCCCATAGAAGTTGGTCAGTGCGTTGTCCAGAGAAACATTCCTCGAGTTGTCCTCGCAGTATCTAACACTCTGGATGTCACACACACACACACACACACACACACACACACACACACACACACACATATATATATATATATATATGTATACAAGAAAGTTGTTTTCCCTGGTTAAGATCCCCATGACGTCATGAAATGCATCATGGCAACCACACACACAAACACACATAGACAAGCACACACACGACAATAACAACAACGCATTATTTTGCAGTTTCATATAACTAAACAAATGTATATATATGTCACACTGTGTACTCTTGAGTAGCTCCAAGCATTCCGTGAAGTAGAATCAATTGACTACAAGATACCAAACATATACAGGAGATTCTGAAGCTTTACCCGTGTATAAGCTTTTCTGTACATATCAACTTTTGGAGCACCGAATAAGAGTGGGATTAAGGGTTATATATATATATATATATATATATATATATATATATATATATATAGACAGTGGGATTAAGAGTTATATATTTATATTTAGTGGGGTTATATATATTCAATGCTATATATATATATTATATATATATATAGGGGTCATGTTTATTGTTTCACAAATCATTTCAAAAAATAAAGTATTCACTCTCGTTGGATTGCAATGTTATATACGTACTCATTTGTGGATTAATAGTGTTATGTACACACTCACATGTACTTATATATAAAAAAGATTGTGCAATACTATATTTTCACTTCTTCTTAGCTATCATGCTTTGACTAATAAGTAAGAAACTATCAGCCAACTTATCTAAACTATTAGCTATTTTAAAATCTACTTCTAAACTTGCCTCATGTCTCTTCATATTTCCAGCTTCTGTAATTTCAGCAACTGCTTCAGCACTTTCCTTAAGTGTAGAACATAAAAGTTCAATATTCTCAGTTTTGGTTTTCTTTTTCTTTCTGCCAGAGCTATAATAATCCTCTCCTGTTAAATATATAAACTTAAACACACACACACACACACACACACACATAAAAAAACATACCATCCTCTCCATTAAATGAATTTTGCTGTGGTTGTGATGGTTGTTGATGTGTTGGCCCCCTTAAATCCTCAGTCTCAAATGCAAAAGGTCCTGAGTTAACACTTGGTCGTTTTCCCATCCACTCTCGCATAGCATTGTACATACGCTCGTGAAATCTTACAGGTAACCTATGTTGTTTCCTTTCTTGAGCATCCATAATCCATATTCTACTTGCTCCAGTAGGATTATGAGAGTCATGTTGATACAACTTGTTAAAATCAGTTACTTGCCTTTCCCAACAAGATTTACACTGTGTAGCACTTCTATATACATTGTACCTCTTACAATACCTGCAAATATACACTTATATAATTAAGCCCACATACATAAGATGATATGTGTATGTGTGATGTGCATGGGTTGTTTATGTGTGTGACATGAAAATGTGCACAGGATGTCTCTGTGTGAGTGACAAAGGGAATCTACATGGGATGTGTGTGTGAGAGATGTGCATGGGATATCTCTGTGTGAAAAAGAGGAATGTGCATGGAATGTGTGTGGATAAAGTGCACACACACAAACATACTTTAAACACAAATATAATAAGTACTTACTCTGAGACTTTGTGCCACCGTTCATTTGAAGTGCAATGTCGTTCTTGAGTAGTTCCTCTTTGTTGATTGAAGAAATCTTGCTTTTTACCTTCATTTAAAATCAAAAGTTCGTCGAGAGTCCAAGGAGAATTAGCTGCAGATATAGGTTGTTGAGATTGTGATACTTTTTGTTTCTTTGATGATATTCCTGTGTCTGAAGAAGCTCCGAAGATATCTCTGTGAGAAAGCTTTGGAATAAAAGATCCAGAGAAAATCTCCATGCTAGATTGGCAACTGTAAAAAGAAATTTATCTCAAAACATATATATAAAAAATTACCTTTGTAACGAATTGGGATTTCCTGATTGTGAATTAGGCACTATTTCACAATCATCTTCTTCGTTGTTTTCCCAATTCACAAGTGAATTCTCCATAGCCGTGACAAGAATAGATAAACCCTAGCCGCCTGTACCTACGAGCCGCCACACAGTAAAATATATTTTCATATATTTTTAGAAAGACACGTGGCAAAAATAAAGTATATTCTCACCCTCACGAGGGTGAGGGAATTAAATCAAATACGGATATATTTGCAGCCATACCCTCAAGACCCTCACGAGGGTGAGGGTAAAATATCACATGTGACCTCGTGAGGGTAAAAAGATTCCTGGGAGGGCACATGTGAACCGTCTCTTAGGTCGAATTTTAGGATTTTCTGTTAATTAGGTTTATTCCTAAAACGGTCAAAACCCCCGCCACTGAGTTTGAAAGAACAACTTTAATGAGTGTTCAGATGTACAGGTCAGTTGGCGGTGGCGTGGGCCAGTCGTCACCGTCCAGTGGTAGGGATCAGACGGTCAATATTCATTAGGGTTCATCGGTTTGAGCAGCAGGTATGTATAGAAAGATTTCTGTGAGCGATGAAGCTGCGGAGTTCAGGCAAGTTGAGGCATGTAATTAAAGCCAGATGTTCTCCTGTGTGTGTTCGGATGCTGTTCTTAGCCCGAATTCGATCTCCCCAGCAATGCAGGAACAGATGATGGTTGCTAAAGCGGCAGCCAGCACGGTATTGCTGCCTTCAGATGAGAAGGAAAACAGAAATCTCGCCAATCCGCAGTTCAGAGAGTCCCAAGCTCTACACAGTGGGAATTTGCCCTAAAAATCCACAACAGGAGTGTCAAGAACGGATTGGTGCACTCCAGCGTCACAAAGCCGGAGGTACACAGATATATACATATATATATGTATGTACGTACACACACATATATGTTCGTGTGTTTTGCTCCAAATGAATATCTATAATGCACATATTTCAACAGATAATATTATACATTCCGTGTGTGTTACATACTATATATCCTGTACACGTGCTTTATATCCACACACACACACACACAGGTTTTCATACATACAAACACAACGCACACCCACGGATCATATATGATGCAGGAAGATTCTGAGCCTAGGGAAGAGCCAGAGGCTGTTATATGCAGTGATTCAAGAATAGGAAGCGTGATTGAAAAGCTTATGCAACCAGGGACTAGTTCAAAAATATCTGCAGCAAATCTTATTGTCAAGCTCTCAGAGGATACTAGCTTTGAAAACTCACAGGTCTCTCTCTCTCTCACTCTCTCTCTCATGGTTTTCATTTATACTCACAGGTTCTGGAGGCTGTTCTTAAACTTCTACATGATTCTGATGCAAAGGTTGGTGTAAACAGTAACAATATCTCTTTCTCTATATATACGTATACATATATATTATATACATGTACAGTCATCGATTCATAGTTAACACATGCTTATAGGTGGTAAAATCGGCTATCAAATGTTTGCTAGCCTTGTGTTTGTGGAAGGAGAACCGAGCTCCAGTAGTAAAGTGGGGCACAGTAACTTTGTTGCTTGAGATGGTCAGAGATTACTTGGCAAACCCACGAATTGTTCTAGTGGAAAACAAAGTACGTATAGTACAGAAACATATATGTTATTATATACGCATAATGTAAAGGGACTTGTAGGCTTTGGTGAAGAGCAATGGAATGTGACCATGGAGAGGTGCCTAGCAATATTAGAACTCCTTTCTACTTCACCAGAAGGAAAGGAGAAGCTCGAAGAACAAGCTGCTGATGCTATTCCTTGTCTTCTCAACTTGATTCTAAGAGTGTCTGACCGTGGAACAGAGTATGCTGCAGGTATACACACACATCATATACATTTATATAGGTGTGTGTGTGTGTGTGTGTGCCTGTTTACGAGCGTTGTACATATTACAGGTATTTTATGTCAATTTGCACGGCTGATGATACTGAGATGTTGGGAGATGGCTGTACGGTCGAAAGCTTCTACTTCGTTATTGCTATTGATGCAGAGTCGGTGTACAGAGAGAGCCAGAAGGAAAGCATTGAAGCTACTCAAGATCTTGCACTCATATACAGAAAAGAAAGCCAACATAGTGCGCGTATGATAGAAATTGGTAAGTTATGTTGTGTTGTGTGTGTTTGGGTGGATGGATACATGGTGTGTTATGTTAGATGTATATATATATGACACATGTTTATGGATATATGTTACACAACATAGATACACTTATGATGGATTATCATTTCTTTGTAATAACACACTTATGCAAGGCTCTGCGTAGAGTATATCCCAGAAAACGAGGTCGTGTCCTTACTCTTATCGTTAACCTGCATTTCAACTTGTGTGTATTGCAGTCTAGGCTTGTACCACCAAGACCAGAACAGGTAGTTGATGAAGTTAATGCCGCCGAGAACAGCAAGCAGCCAGTAGAAGTGATCCAGTTTACCACGGTTAAAGTTCTTAGGTAGCCAGTCGGGAGTCGTGGTCTTATTCACAACGGAGACAATGGCACTGCTGAGAAAGTACCCGAAGGAAATCGAGACGTTCACAAGTGAGATCCCCATTCCACGCATGCCCTCGGGAGACTCTGTGTAGAAGAAGTCCAGTAGACCGGCCACAGTGAACATCTCCCCCAGTCCGAACACCAGGAACTGGAAGACGAGCCAGAATATGCTCATGGGGAGGACTGCAGCAGGGTTGTCCATCTGGTTCTGTTGTACGACAACTCTCAGCCTCTTTCGTTCAACCATTGCTGCGACAGCCATTGAGAGACTGCATATGACCAGTCCCACTCCAAGCCTCTGCAAGTGGCTTATGCCTCTCTCTTTCCCAGTGATCCCACGTAGAATGGTACGACCACCCGGTCATAAACAGGATCAATACGAGGATCATCAGGAAGGGGAAGGCTGCCAGGGATGCCAGGGGCATCTGGAAATGTTTTGTGATACGCCTGTTCAGGGTATTTCCCTGTGTGAGAGTGAAGGTCTGGAGCTGGGACAGGATGCAGCTTATTAGATGGTGCAGCCAAAGATTGGAATGATTCTCAGAAGTGCCTTCGCTTCCTCAACTTTTGTGACCGTACAGAGTCTCCACGGACTGTTCGTCTCTGGTTTGTCAGATATAATGGCTGCCTTGTCAAGGAACCTGCAAGCATGGTAAGCTAGATGTGCATTCATGAGATGTAACCAATTACTTACGTCTCTCTCTCTCTCTCTCTCTCTCTCTCTCTCACACACACACACACACACACACGCACGCACGCACGCACGCACATGCATGGTAAGTTACACGTGCATGTGTGTGTGTTTCTAGTTGATTCATATGTAGATAGTACATGATGTAATATCTTTTTCACACACACAGTATGACTACATATGTGTGACACTTACAGGAACTGATTGGTGTGTGGAAGACGCTGAGAGATTTGCCCATACTCAATCTCATATAGCATCTCAACAGGAGGAGTCTCACACTTCCGTTTTCTCACAGCTGCAACAAACACTCGGAGGACACCTGTGAGGGGGCTACCTTCATGGGGTTTCACGCGGTAAGGTGCACCGGAACATATGACCAGGATGGACATCGCCAGGAGGATGGCTGATATGCCAAATCCCCACGCAACATTGGCCTCTGCTGCGTATGATATGAAGGTGACTGCTGGGAATGCACCTAAACAATGCTGAAGAAGAACCAGTTGAAGTAGCTGAGAAGCTTTTTCTTCTCTCTGGGATCTTTCTCGTTGAACTGGACTGCTCCAAGTGTGGGTCCATTGGGTTTGATCATGGCTAGCCCGATCGCCAGTATGTAAAGCCCCAAGAAGAAGATGGCTTTCTGCGACTTGGTTGGCTGGATGCAGCTTGGGTCGAAGAGTGGACATGAAGGAGGGTGTAGCTGGGGGAGTGCCGAAGACAATACCAGTATGAGTGCTCCCTAGACAGACTCTTGGTAAGTTGCTGTATTTGTTTGTGTGTGTGTGTGTGTGCGCATGCCGGTACTATGTTCATTGGAAACTTATATGTACCGAAAAGTGGCCCTCACATCAGGTTCTTTTTCACACACACACACTCGCGCGCGCACACACACACACCAGAGACTTACTATTGTTCCAAGTATTTGGCCGATGAGTATGCCAGTGAACTGTGATATGTATGCATCTGTTATGCCTCCTCCAACAATAGTGAGTAGAGTTGTTGTTCCAGAGTAGTTGTTTAACACACTTGCTGCCTCTGGGTACGTGTAATGCAGGCGCGTGAATGCATATGTGCTGAGGTTTAATGCTAGTGTCGTATACACCATGCTCTGGAACGCTTCCGTGGCTGTAGTAAGTGAAGTCTTCTCAGGTATGTGTTTGTGTATGTGTGTGTGTCTGTGTGAGAGAGAGAAAGAGAGAGAGAGAGAGAGTTTATCATAGAAACAAGTGTAGCATCCACTTATATACCAACACACACACACGCTGATTACCAAACACAAATGGTGCTGCTTTCCAGCCTTTGAAGCCTACTTTTTGCTTTTCCATATCACTTCCTGCTTAAGTTTTAACTATGTCATATACATATATCAATCGGTACATACACACACACACCGTAAACTAGATTAATCAAATATATTATACCTTTGAGAAGGTTTCCATTGTAAGATCACTAAGGCTTGTTTAGAACATAGACAAGTGTGTGTTTTTGTAGACGGGGAGGTTTTCTGTGGATATATTGTTTTTTTGGTGTGTTTTTAGTTTATGTATTTAAGTGCGTTGTTGTATTATTGATTTCTCCGTGTGCTGCCTGAGGTACGCATGTTAATACGACATAATATATATATACCCTCTTGTCGTGTTTAAGTAGAACATTACTTTGTATATTATTTTACATCTAAATAGTTTCATAAAGAATCTTGATTGCTTTATAATGCCAAGTAATAATTTAATTGTTCCTGTGCAGCTAAAAGTCAATAAGATTTTATTCCTTTTAACTGGTTAGACGGCTTTTAAGGTATTTTATAAATATACATTGGGTTGTGTGTGTGTGCGTGTGTGTGGTTATATTGCACACGTTTGCATTGGTCCCCATTTCAAGATTTTGTCAAAGATAATTATAGTATTCTAAGGATTTATAATGCTTAAAACTTAAATTATTGTTGTGTAATTCTTTTTTTCTACCACTTTGTTGTCATCTTTTCTTGCACATCTTTATATTTTAAATAACTTAAAAAGTTATACCATATATGTTATCTTTTCAAATTGGTCCCTATTCATAATTTCAATATTCTTAAAAATGTATTAATATTATAGATTTAAAACTAAACTATATCTTAATACATCAACATCTTGTTGTGTCAATGTAGAATATTTTGGTCCCACTTTGTTCAATACCATTGAAAATGCAGTTAATTTTGCTTACATGTGTATGCAATAATAATGTATGTTTGAAAACTACAATTAGAAATTGAAATCTTACCAGTTATACCCTTGTAGATACTTTATTGGATGTGCTATATTCATATTTCCTTTGCATACACACACACACACACACACATCATTTCATTACTCAAAGTCAACTCATGATGAACGCACTTGTACACAGAAAAGAACATAATCTGTCATACTGATATTCTTGCGCATGTGACATGAAAACATCATAGAACTTTGAAAAATATATACATTTTTGTTATATATATAGATATACACTTGTATATTTCTTAACATTCATTCCCAGGTGTCAGGGATCCTCCTAAGAACACACTAATGGCATTCAAATCTCGGGGATGGAGAGTTGCACCCTTCATCATGTGTAAGTATCAAACGATTTACGTTAGATTTTTCATATATATAAGTATTGTGTTTCTATATGGTTCTTGGGTACCATATCGTTATGAAAGGATTTTATTCATTTACTTCTACTGCCAACATATATGATTAAATGGTATATACTCATAATTTTCTTTGATATTTAGTGGCGGTAACCTTGGATCAAATGGCTACATTATCAATTGGGATCAATCTTTTCACTTTCACATTCAACAAAGAACACTTTGGACTGAGTACCTCTGCAAACATAGTTACCAACTTCATGGGAACCATGTTTCTATTGACACTCCTCGGAGGCGTCATTTCTGATGTGTGGTGGACCAGGTTCAAAACTATCCTTGTTGGTGGTGTTTTCGAAACACTGGTACGTGTGTGTGTGTGTGTGTGTTAGATGTATACATACAATATTTGTAACTTGCAGGGGATCTTGTTGATGACGCTTGTAGCGTCCATACCAAGCTTGAAGCCTACAGAATGCCAGGCTTTTAGTGCTTCATGCAAGGAGCCAACCACGTCTCAAAAGGCAGTTTTCTTCGGTGGGCTTTACCTGATTGCGGTTGGGGTAGGCGGAGTAAAGGCCAAACCTTGCCACGATGGGGGCAGACCACTTTGACAGTGAGGAGAACTCCGCCGAACGAGGAGGAAAAGAGAGAGCTCGGCCATTACTTCATCGTGTACTTCCTCTTCTTCGTCATTGGCGCATTTGTTGCCGTAACCGGGTTAGTGTACCTCAAGACAACGTCTCGTTCAAGGTCGGGTATATTGTGACACTGGCGTGCTCCTGCCTCGCGTCCCTCGTGTTACTTTCGGGTTATCCTTTCTACCAGGGGAAGAATGCTACAACTGGCAACGGTCCTCTGGTAGTTTCATTCAAGTCTTCGTGGCAGCGTTCAGAAACCGAAACGTACGGTCTTACCGACGGAGATGCTGCACGAGGAACAGCTCGGTGGTAACACATCCAAGATACCACACACTGACCAGTTCAGGTACGATCGATGTGATATATATATATATATATATATATATATATATGTATATGGTTATGTTTTTTACAGGTTCCTTGATAAGGCAGCGATAACCGACTACAGATGCACATCGAAGACTCAAGTGAGCGCGTGGAAGCTGTGTACAGTTACACAGGTGGAGGAGGTGAAGATCGTACTGAGGATTCTACCGATATTTGCAAGCACCATCGTTCTCAACTGTGTGATTGCTCAGGTGCAGACGGTCTCGCAGCAGCAAGGCCGAACAATGGACAGGAAGCTCTTTAACGGCTTTGAGGTACCTCCTGCGTCTCTGTCAGCCATGCCGATGCTGGCCATGATCATGTTGCTGCGCTGTATGAGTTTGTCTTTGTGCCTGTCGCGAGGCGGATAACTGGAAACGAAGATGGTATCACTTACTTGCAGCGGATATCGGTGGGGCTTGGTATGTGTATACTCAGTATGGTAGTTGCGGTGTTTGTGAGAAAAGACGGATTCATGCGCGGAGGAGCACGGTTTACTGGACAACCCCACTGCCGCAGTTCCTTTGAAGATCACCTGGATTGCTATACAGTACTGTATCATTGGGCTAGCGGACATATTCACGTTTGTGGGGCTTATGGAGTTTTTCTATAGGGAGTCTCCAGAGAGACTACGAAGTATGTCCACCTCGCTTTCTTTTGTTTCACTCGCCCTCGGATACTTTCTTAGCTCTGTATTGGTCTCTACTGTGCAACGGGTTACTACACGGCATGGTGGATTGGGTTGGCTTCCCTAACAACATTAACAGGGGTAACGTCAGTAACTTCTACTGGTTGCTTTCGTGTATTAGTGGTGTCAATTTTGTTATATATGTTCTATGTGCGAGATGGTACAAGTATAGAAGACTGGACGTGGTTAGTGAGGAGAACGTGGTGAAGGAAAAGGTGAAAACGGATGGTAAAGTGGGTGTTTTATGGGACCATTAGATAATGTGGTTTAGTTAGTGTACTTTATTATATAATATTAAGAGATACATGGTTTGAAGAACTTCAGACATGCTTAGATATTTTTTACAATATAAGTACAATATATATATATAATCATATATTATATAATGTATTACAGCTTAAGTTTATATTTCTTTTGTTTTATAATTATTTTTAAAGTGTTACATATACAGGATTTCTTTCTATTTTGAAAATATATAATTGATACTCTAGGATGTATTTTAAAACACTACATAGTTTAATAATATATTTTTAAACATAACAGCTGGTAGTTTAAATATATAGTATGGGACTATTAGATAATGTGGTTTAGTTAGTGTGTTTTATTACATAATATTAAGAGATAACATGGTTGAAGTTACATACTGAATATACGTATTTAAACTTCAGACATGCTTAGAATCAGAATATACATATAAGTACAATAATTTTGACATATCTTATATATATAATGTATTATAGCTTAAGTTTGTATTTCTTTTGTTTCATAACTACGATATGATATTTTTAAAGTGTTATCTTATATAAGATATACAGGATTTCATTTTGAAAATATACAATGTTGTATGGCATGATATAGGATGTATTTTAAAACACTACAAGATTTAATAATATAATTTTAAACTTAAGAAGATTAGATAATGTGTTATAGTTAGTAGGGAAAATTATATTTATACCCATGGAATTTATCACATTTACGTATATACCCTTAAAAGTTTTGTATTTACATATACATTCCTCCTGAAACTTTAATTAAAACTTTATCATTTCAAAATTAAAAATTAAAAAACATTTTTAAAAAATTAATAAAATTTATAATTAATTTGTATTTTATTATATTTAGGTCTATAATACAATCTATTAAACATATATATCACATTATTTTAAAAATATTTCATTTTTTACTATGACAATTTTTTAACATTTAACACTTAATAAACTCAAATATTTCATTTGCAATATATTAAATATATTTTTAGTTAATATTATTATTTTAAAAGTCGAAATATTATGATTGAAGTTTTTCCAAGGTATATATGTAAATTTAAAACTTTAAAAAAGAGTATATATGTAAATATAAAACTTGTAGGGATATATATGTCAATTTCAGGGGCATAATGTAATTTTCCCTAATTAGTTTATGTTATTATATAATATTAAGAGATAACATATGAATATGTAAGCTTTAGACATGCTTAGAATCAGATATTTTTAGAATATACATATAAGTAAAATAGTTTTGATATAAATAATCAAATATTTTATTATGTATAATGGATTTATTTCTATTTTGAAAAGATATAATGTTGTATGGCTTAGGATGTATTCTAAAACACTACAGGATTTAATAATATATTTCTAAACTTAAAAGATATCTACCATACATAATCTCAAGCAAAATTGATAGTTATAACTGGTATTTTAATTATATGAATTATTTAAACCACAAGATTTATTCATGTGTTTATAGGAAACATTAACACTTGAACTTAATAGGAATATGACACTGAGAAGGAATAGATCTTGCAGCTGTATAATTAACATCCTTAAACTGCTTAGCAAACCTCATTAAGCAGCTGCAAGCAACACCTGGTTTAACTCCACGTACTCCATCGCAACATGGCTTTGAAGGGACCTCTGGTTTTGAACCCACAACTGAGACAATGCAGGGACTCAGCTTGTTTAACACCGATGTACAATTATAACCTCCTACAACATGGTATGATTCAAATGTGAAAACCATAAGTAATATCATGTATATAGCAAATAATTTTGCCATATTACAGTAGTCACCTATACAAAATGCAATACAGAAGAAAGTTCTTACATGTTTATTTATTTATACACAAAGTATTAGCTTACTATTGTTCACGGGTTTAATTTGTACATTTCGATATGAATTATAATTTTGCATACCATGTGCTTTTTGTCTCTTCTCTTTATCTCCACAGTCTCTTTATCTCTTTATCTCAAGTGCATGTGAGTGGAAGGGTGTCTGTGTATGCTTGGTGTGTATCTATAATTGTCTCAAGTTGTTGTTATGGTAGCCGCAATTAATGTTAAACTGTAATTATTATTACCAGTAGAATGTTCTTGTACTGAAAAATATATTATACATATATATTTTATAAGTGACTATTTATGGCTTAAGTGAATAGTTTGAGATAAAAAAATGTTGATAATGAGACATACATAAACATTTCAACAACAAAAAAAAGAAAAGAAAAACTTTTAAAAGAATAAGCATTATATGTTTTGTATGCTTAAATTTAAAAGGGGTTTTAATGTTTAATATGTGAATTATACTATTTATGAATAGTAAATCTTAAATAAATTTAATTTATATATCTGATTTGTGAGAATGGGAATATAGAAATGTGCATATCATTATTCAGCAACCCTATCATAGTTTTTACTATGACTCGACCCTTTACTTTGGACGTTGACTGTTGTTACCTACTACTATGTTGATAAGCCCTAGGTGTAGAAGAAACAGGCCCGCTTAGTGCACTTGGATATCTAGTGATGGTCCGGCCGGGTGTCATTAGGTATTTGCAAGAAACTCTAGGCGAAGCTAGCACTTCCATCTAGAAAACTCTTACCTTGGTTTTTCGTGTCCCGATTGGATTAATGGCTAGTTCCGGTGAGTTCGCATGTCGGATATGCTTAGAAATACCCCCAGGTTTGAGGTTAGGGTTTAGGGGTCGATGGATAACTCACCAAGTATGTTCCCTTTGGGAATGAGAATTCAGTGCTAGCCCACTTATGTAAACAGGAAAACAGGGGGGGGGCCTCTGTCACATAAATAAGGTAGTATATAGGAGTGAGGGTTCCTGGGTTCAATGACTGAGCTCGTTACTCTTCTCCGGTGCAAGCTCTAGCTTGTGTCGTCAAGGCACAACCCTCTGTTGTGCCGCCCTAACTTCCAGATGCCAGGGGTACGTCCCACCTTCGGGGTAGCTTACCCTTAACGTTGGCGAATCCATGCCTGGGAGGTCTTGTCGGAATGCACGTTCCAAGAGGCAGAGGTTGAGGCTTGTCTCCAGCCTCCTCCTCCACGTCAAGCTAGGCAACACTCACAGCAACAGGCACATCGTGTCCTTGTCCAACTGTGGGTGGGTCTTGTTTGACAGGTTCCTTATGGTTCTGAGGGTTCATTGAGGGGTTCTAGAGTTGGCATTTAGGAGCCACGTTTGTGGCACTTGGTGCAACTCTTGAATCTAAGGGCTATGGCATGATAGCCCACATCGGGAAGGCAGTGTCACATGGAGATGTGACACTGGGCTAAACGTCACATGGTACAACGCCTGAGGCACGCCCTTTGGGGTTATGTCATGGGCTTGTCGCCAAGGGGTTGGATACTTAGCAAACAGACATGCTTGTGCTTGCACTAGGGTGCTAAGCCTTGGGCATCCGCTCAAGGGAGGTTAGGTCTCATAACTAGGTGTGCTTTGGCACACTTGGCTAGGGGAGTGTTCTCCTTGGAATTCAAGGGTTGAACAACCTAAACATGTTAGCAGGAGCCCTTTCGTGAGGCACTCGCAAGGTCATGTGCTTAGGGTTATCCAAACCTAGCCTTAGGGAGTTTGCTTAGCAGAACACTCGTGTCCTCACTAAGTACTAGCCCTAGGTCTAGGGTATAACTTGGCCACTCAAACCCTTAGGGGTTAGTCGTGGTTCAGGGTACCCCTTGTCGCCCTAAAGGGGTTGTACTCCCGGATGAGGGTGATTCCTCAAGGGGTAAGTGACGATGCCTTAGCTCTGTCAGGGGTATGTGTGGAACACACGTCTCCTTGATGGGGGTTAGGGCATGAGCCTGTCTAGGTCTTCTAGGGCAAGACCCTAAGTCAACTAGGGTTATCCCTCAAGGGTTTGGGGGCAGACATTCTAGGGAGACTTAGGCTAAACCCTAAGTCTCTGTCCACTTGGGCATTAGAGTCTAACCTAGGGGTCGTTGGGGTTGTTCTGGGAAACTTAGCGTTGCTCACACAGGGTGATGACGCCGAATGGCCACCTGGCAGCCACGTGTTGCCACGTGTTGGCCCTTTGGGTTAAAACTCTGACAATTGGTATCGGAGCCTATTCTCTGCGGTCAGTAGGACTGCCTAAAGTGTAGTGTGTTTTAGGGTTTAGTTAGTTCTAAATTCTTGAAGTACTCTATCACTTTCGGCTAACGTCTGAATTCTGCGTGGAGTTGGTCCTGAGATCTATAACTCTTCAGAGTACACCTACTTCTAAGTGGGTGTGGGTTATGGACTCAATGTCAAGGTAGCACTTGGAAGGCAACTTCCAAGTTGTATGCCAGGTTACTTTACCTTATGGTGTTCAGGTTACTTTACCATATACTTCCACAAGACGTGGCGTGTTAGTTTGTTCTGGCTTACAAACTAAGTCTTGTGAGTGGGTCTTGTGATATCCTAAGTCTACACATTATTGAAAATTTTTCTTTTTCTTTAAGGTGTTTAATTTGGGATAACACATGATTTGGAAACAACAGTGTCTATTGAGTTTTGGCTTAGGGCAAGATTCAATATCAGTTCAAATAGTGTTCAAACGGGGAAAGACTTATGTTCAAAGTGCATCTTTGACTTCGGAAGAAGGGGCATATTCAAACATAGATGAACACTACATTTTGACATAAAGTGTAAATAAGCTCTCATTATAGTGCATGTTTCCGAGAGTGTAACTCTAGAAGCAGACTATGGTGATGAACTTATAATACAACGAAATGTCAAATATTAACATATGATAAATATGTTAAGCAATGGGTTTGAAGATCCAATGTAGTCAAAGTATTGTCTGATGTTCGCAATATTTTGATGACGCTAGCTGCAAGTAACATTAGGTGGAATAGTTTACAAATTCAAGTCCCTTGATTTGAACAAAGTATAACATTGAAACCTTAGTTACTTGTAAGTGCGCACCTGTATTCAAGTTAGCTAGCTCGACTAACTTGATTATGAAGTTGTCTCATATGGGATCATGAGAGAGACTTCGGATAATAGCTTGAGGATTTCGGTTTCTTATCGATACAGTTTTGGGATAGATGGCATGATCTATCAGAAAGAGAAATGTTGGAAACATACGTTTACATTTTTAGTTTACTGAGTAATAAGGACTTGCATAGTGAAGGCGTTCGGCGCACACTTGTGCATTTTCATTGTTAACTCTTTAATCTTGGAATCTGTAACGTTGTTTGCAATGTGGGGATAAGCTCTTGAACAAGGGTGATTCCTTGGTTAAGAAGAGCATGATTTGGGATTCTCCACTCTGCTTATTGACTAAGTAAGGAAACTTGCTAAGTTTAATAAGTTATGTTGGTGGTGTCAAATGAGTCGGAAGTTAGTCGGGTATACATTTTGGAGGTTTAAGTGCATGTACCTCCTCAGAAAGTCGTGTTCAATGAGAATTGAAAGTTGATATTGATTTTCAATATCAAATTTATTTTAGAGTCGAATACGATTATTCAAAAGACGGTTTCTTGACTCTGCATCATGGTCAAATGTGGGCACTTAAAGAACAAATAAAGTATGTATCTTCAATCTTTCGGAATATTAAAAATAGAACTATTCTTGACTCAAGGTTTGATTGTATTCCTTGGGTTGTTAGTTCTATCTCAAGGTTTGATGGTGTTCCTTGAGTTGGTTCAATATTCTTGTAAGTATGATATTGTGTAGCGGGATTAGCTCAAGAAGATGGTGTCCCTTCTTGATGATTGTAGTTCAAGGTTCGTCCAATATGTTCGAGAATATGAGGTTTCCTATCACCTCATCTGTTGAGATATTTATATTCTAAACTTTGGCAGAATTTGTGACAATCTTTTCAAGATTGGTTATAAATGACTTGTCAAAGTATGGTATGATATCTCTTCAATATTGAGTTTGGAGCGCTCAATATCAAACTTGGTTATGATCACATGAGGTGGCCGTAATCATATAATATAAAGACTCAAGTGGATTTGAGTCTGACACTTTGGTAAGGCACTACCTTAGTGTTATAACTTGAAACGTGTTTTCAAGTTAGTTGAGAAATGAGACATTTCTCAATACATTGCTTGAGGGGCAATGTGATACTTTCTGGATTGCTAGGTGTCTAGAGTGAATAATGTATCTTAGTTCAATGTACTGAACTAGATATTTTATTCATGTTTGGGGAGATCTATTGAATTATAAGGTATGACTAAAACATGAAGTTGATATCACTTCAGTGTTATGATAACATTTATGTGGAGGTTGATATCTTACTAAATCAGTTAGATGAACCAGACACTAGTTCATGATTCCTCTTAGTCTCTGAACAAGTTCCTCGAATACTGTCATAACATTATATTTCCATCTCAAAATTGAAGTTCGTTCATGTAAACTAAGACCATGTCTATAATGTAGTTGTAGCATTTGATAATTGATATGATTGTAAGTTTATATCACTAGTATAACAACTAGTTGAAACTTAGGATTTGAACGTTAAAACGATCATTATCCATTCAAGAGTATCAATATCGAAATTACAACTGTTTATAGAATAAGGATTAGTTTAAAAAGATGTTTATCAAAACACTAATTGCTTGAATTAGTGAAAATGCTATACTTCGGTATAGTGTTGAGAAACATTTACAATCAATTTAAGAGTTGGAAATAAATATAATGTTACGGAGGCGTGCAGTATTCTGATTCAGAGAGACTCTTATCGTGGAAACTAAGTTTAAATTTGTATTTTGAACTTAGTGAGATAAGAGTTAGGAAGTATTGAATGGCATCTAGTATGATGTGCTCTTTGGGAATGAGTACAATGAGAGTGACAATTAAGAGACGTGTTATCTAAAGATTTCGATTGAGGCACTAGAGATGGGTTGAATTTCCTGGTTTCCACATTGGTTTGTAAGAAAGGTATGTTAGCTTATCTGGTCCCTGAACTGGTCGGTGTTATGAAAGAGTACAAAGATGGTTGCGAAGACAAATGGTAAGGCTATCACACTTGGTCGCATTTGACTGAATTTGATTCCTATCGGGAATAAATTTATGTTAATAACACACCAAGTGAATGGCAGTTGGTAGATTGGCAAGACCTTGTTGTATACATGTGTACAGCCATGCGCCTCTGTGATCGCCTCTGGCCAGATTGACATGTTTACAAAGAACAGGGTTTTACGACTTGTACTCTTATATCGGAAAAGAGCTTGATTCCGATAAAAGTCTCATACTTAGTCTGGCGTAGCTATATACTAATGAGAGATAGGTATAGTAGCAGACCCTTATGAAAAGGGGTAATGAGAAGCACCGAGGGATGCAGAGATGTAAGCTATAATATCGTAACATGTGGAGATGTGGGACCATTGGAAAATCAAAAGAAATGCGAAGGTGTTTGGTCAAGCATTTGAGAAGTGCTTTTGTGTTAGACGACAGGGTCGTCAACAGCATTTAATATTAAGGAATAAAGCAAGTCTTTATTTCTTGTTAACCAAGGGGCCGGCAACAACACTAACTAGAGGCCTCCAATATAAATTCTAGTTAAGTAAAGAAATTAACCATTGTGTTGTGTGCGTCGGGTGACAGACTTTGCAGACGTGCAAAAGGTCTCCAAGTGACTTCATGTCGCAGGTGGTGCCTCCGGCAGCTAGGTTTACGACTAGTGAACGACGGTTCTGAAGTACTTGGTTTCGCGTAATGCAAGGGGGTAATAAAACTTATGTGAACTTTTGGCTGACTCCGCATAGAGTGATATGTTAGTTTTGGTTATTTTTTCTAACATTATCTAGTCTTGGAGTTGGACGTCAACGAGGACGTTGACATTTTCAAAGGCGGGGAGTGTGTCATAGTTTTTACTATGACTCCCCTTTACTTTGGACGTTGACTGTTGTTACCTACTGTACTATGTTGATAAGCCCTAGGTGTAGAAGAAACAGGCCCGCTTAGTGCACTTGGATATCTAGTGATGGTCCGGCCGGTGTCATTAGGTATTTGCAAGAAACTCTAGGCGAAGCTAGCACTTCCATCTAGAAAACTCTTACCTTGGTTTTCGTGTCCCGGTTGGATTAATGGCTAGTTCCGGTGAGTTCGGCATGTCGGATATGCTTAGAAATACCCCAGGTTTGACAGGTTAGGGTTTAGGGGTCGATGGATAACTCACCAAGTATGTTCCCTCTGGGAATGAGATTTCAGTGCTAGCCCACTTATGTAAACAGGAAAACAGGGGGGGGGGCCTCTGTCACATAAATAAGGTAGTATATAGGAGTGAGGGTTCCTGGGTTCATGACTGAGCTCGTTACTCTTCTCCCGGTGCAAGCTCTAGCTTGTGTCGTCAAGGCACAACCCTCTGTTGTGCCGCCCTAACTTCCAGATGCCAGGGGTACGTCCCACCTTCGGGGTAGCTTACCCTTAACGTTGGCGAATCCATGCCTGGGAGGTCTTGTCGGAATGCACGTTCCAAGAGGCAGAGGTTGAGGCTTGTCTCCAGCCTCCTCCTCCACGTCAAGCTAGTAGCACTCACAGCAAGGCACATCCGTGTCCTTGTCCAACTGGGTGTGGGATCTTGTTTGACAGGTTCTTACGGTTCTGAGGGTTCATTGAGGGGTTCTAGAGTTGGCATTTAGGAGCCACGTTTGTGGCACTTGGTGCAACTCTTGAATCTAAGGGCTATGGCATGATAGCCCACATCGGGGAAGGCAGTGTCACATGGAGATGTGACACTGGGCTAAACGTCACATGGTACAACGCCTGAGGCACGCCCTTTGGGGTTATGTCATGGGCTTGTCCCAAGGGGTTGGATACTTTAGCAAACAGACATGCTTGTGCTTGCACTAGGGTGCTAAGCCTTGGGCATCCGCTCAAGGGAGGTTAGGTCTCATAACTAGGTGTGCTTTGGCACACTTGGCTAGGGGAGTGTTCTCCTTGGAATTCAAGGGTTGAACAACCTAAACATGTTAGCAGAGCCCTTTCGTGAGGCACTCGCAAGGTCATGTGCTTAGGGTTATCCCAAACCTAGCCTTAGGGAGTTTGCTTAGCAGAACACTCGTGTCCGCCTACGCGCACACTCGTGTCCTCACTAAGTACTAGCCCTAGGTCTAGGGTATAACTTGGCCACTCAAACCCTTAGGGGTTAGTCGTGGTTCAGGGTACCCCTTGTCCCTAAAGGGGTTGTACTCCCGGATGAGGGTGATTCCTCAAGGGGTAAGTGACGATGCCTTAGCTCTGTCAGGGGTATGTGTGGAACACACGTCTCCTTGATGGGGGTTAGGGCATGAGCCTGTCTAGGTCTTCTAGGGCAAGACCCTAAGTCAACTAGGGTTATCCCTCAAGGGTTTGGGGGCAGACACTCTAGGGAGACTTAGGCTAAACCCTAAGTCTCCTGTCCACTTGGGCATTAGAGTCTAACCCTAGGGGTCGTTGGGGTTGTTCTGGGAAACTTAGCGTTGCTCACACAGGGTGATGACGCCAAATGGCCACTGGTAGCCACGTGTTGCCACGTGTTGGCCCTTTGGGTTAAAACTCTAACAAACCCTAACTTATATATAGGACCGTATTCAAACCAATTCGATGGTTATCAAAATCCATTATGATAATAATAATATGTGCATATGTAATAGTACACATGGATCTTACATCATCCCTCTTCTCGAAAGGATGTAAGTTGGTTAAGGTTCTCTGGTAGATGTGCCCGGACAGGAGGAGGCACTGGTGTACTTTATCTCTAGTATTAAACATATTATCCTGCACATAAATAATTGTGTTATTTATGATATTTAGAGACTGTACACAAAAGTGTTTTGTGCAACAAGAACAAGTTGTGCCACCTACAAATTCTTGTGCCGAATCTTACACTTTGTTCTCGAAATTTGTCTGTGAGGTCACCACCCATGATTCCCTGAGGAAATCGGGTTGAATATCATGTCAAACCTCATGAACTTGCGGCTTTACTTGTTGTAGCACTTGATACGGTCCTTTCCATTAAAGAAGGAAACTCTTAACTAAATCATATATCGTAAGCTTTGGAAAATGAACCAACACTAATTCATTAACCTTGTACTTTGTAGGAGAACGATGGTGTGAGTTGTAACATTGTTTGTCATAGTTTCTACTATGACTCCCTTTTATTTTGGACGTTGACTGTTGTTACTTACTGCACTATGTTGATAAGCTCTAGATGTAGTAGGAAATAAGCTTGTTTAATGCATTTGGGTATTGGTGATGGTCTGGCTGGGTGTCATTAGGTATTTGTAGGAAACTCTAGGCGAAGCTAGAACTTACCTTCTAAAAAACTTTTACTCTAGTTTTCCATGTCCCGATTGGATTAATGGCTAGTTCCAGTGAGTTCGGCATATCGGATATGTTCTAGGTTTGATAGGTTAGGGTTTAGGGGTCGATAGATAACTCACCAAGTATGGAAATGAGATTCCGTGCCAGCCCACTTATGCAAACAAGAAAACAGGGGGGGGGCTCTATCACATAAATAAGGTAGTATGTAGGAGTGAGGGTTCCTGGTTCATGATTGAGCTCGTTACTCTTCTCCCGGTGCAAGTTCTAGCTTGTGTCATCAAGGCACAAACCTATGTTGTGCCGCCCTAACTTCCAGATGACATAGTTATATCCCACCTTTGAGGTAGCTTACCCTTAACGTTGGCGAATCCATGCCTGGGAGGTCTTGTCGGAATGCACGTTCCAAGAGGCAAAGGTTGAGGCTTGTCTCCAACCTCTTCCTCCACGTCAAGCTAAGTGTAGCACTCATGGTCAAGCAAGGCACATTCGTGTCCTTGTCCAATCGTGGGCATGGGATCTTATTTGACGGGTTCACATTACCTAATTCCTGAGGGTTCACTAAGGAGTTCTAGAGTTGGCATTTAAGAGCCACATTTGTGGCACTTGGTACAACTCTTGAATCTAAGGGCTATGGAATGATAGCCCACATCGGGGAAGGCATTGTCATATAAAGATGTGACACTAGGCTAAACGTCACACGATTCAACGCTCGAGGCATGCCCTTTGGGGTTATGAAGAAATGTTAGAAGTTTATTCATGGGGCAAAAATACAACCAACAATACCAAGTTTTTCCTCCTACGTTCTACACCGTCTAACTACTTTGCTAACTACCTCAAAAGTACTATGTACACCTTAGCCCATAAGCCTCCCTATCTCTGCCTACTCTAAGTTTGCAGCCACGTCAGCCACCACCTCATCACCCACGTCAGCTGCCATGTCAGCAACCACATCACCACCCACGTCAGCCGCCACCTCATCATCCACGTCAACCGCCACCTCATCGCCCGCGTCATCTACCACGTCACCCGTCGAGTCATTTGCCACATCACCTCCCACGTCAGCGTCCGCGACGAACCATCTGGAAACAACCCAAACTATGCTGGCACCAGCAAACTCATAAACCCCTGGTTCCTCATCCATGGGAATCAACTAACCACCTAGGGGGGCTCCATCTCCACTTGACTTGGCTTTGTAGTTTCACCCCAAGCAGTGGGAGCCACTGTCTTTCCAGTAGATCTCTTTCCTCTAGATCCCCTCGTTCCCAAGCAACCTCATGATGGGAGGCGACGGCCGATACCAGTGTTGTCCAGAAGAAGACAATGCTGCGTTGCGTCGTCCACCTCTTCCCCTTGAACACACTCGCATTTCATGAGCGCCAAATTGCCACATGGTGCACCCCCGAATGAAGTACCACTGGCTCGACGACAAGCCCATGACATAATGCCCTTTGGGGTTATGTCATGGGCTTGTCGCCAAGGGTTGGATACCCTGACAAACAGGCATGCTTGTGCTCGTGCTAGAGTGCTAAGCCTTGGGTTTAGGGTTTAGGGTAGTTAGGTCTCGTAACTAGGTGTGCTTAGGCACACTTGGCTAGGGGAGTATCCTCC
The DNA here is from genome assembly GCA_003024785.1 of Selaginella tamariscina. NCBI lineage: Eukaryota > Viridiplantae > Streptophyta > Lycopodiopsida > Selaginellales > Selaginellaceae > Selaginella > Selaginella tamariscina. The sequence goes on from PUQB01000585.1 coordinate 110,461, forward strand.
TTGGAATCCAAGGGTTGAACAACCTAAGTTTATTAGCATGAGCCTTTTTGTGAAGCACTCGTAAGGTCATGTACTTAGGGTTATCTAAACCTAGCTTTAGGGAGTTTGCTTAGTAAAACACTCGTGTCCTCATTAAGTACTATCCCTAGGTCTAGGGTATAACTTGGCCACCCAAACCCTTAGGGGTTAGTTGTGGTTCAGGGTACCCCTTGTCACCCTAAAGGGGTTATATTCCCGGATGAAGGTGATTCCTCAAGGGGTAAGTGATGATGCCTTAGCTCTGTCACGGGGGTATGTGTGAGACACATCTCCTTGTGGGGTTAGGGCATGAGCCTATCTAGGTTTATTGGAACAGGATCCTAAAGTCTACTCGGGTTATCCTCTAGGGTTCAAAAGATGGTCATTCTAAGGGACTTAGGGTAGGACTTTAAGTCTTTTGCCTAATTGGGCCTCTGAGTTAAACTCTTAGGGTTATCTTGAAAGACTTAGTGTTGCTCACATAAGGTGATGACGCCGAATGGACACTTGGCAGCCACGTGTTGCCACGTGTCATAGTTACGAACACGAACACAAGCCTTAGATTTCAAGAACCCAACCATGGAACACGATCATAGCTCACGATGGCTCACGAATATTCTAGTGAATATTCTAAGAATATTCTAATTTTAATTCTAAAAATATGCTACTTTTTATTATATATAAACTAATCAAATGGCTCTGCAAAATGCCGCCTTGATCGGACCACACCACAGCTCCTTTTGCTCAGATCCGTATGGCATTAATTTGTCACTTATGAACAACATGAGATTTGTAGAATCCCACAGAATGAAGATGAACTCACCAGATTCAACAAGCCCTGTTGCATGTGCCCTAACCCTAAGTTGGTGTTATGAACACAGGCCGTGATCCTAACAACCACGGCCAGGATCACGGCCCGTGTTCGTAACAGTATATACTATTCATGAACACAGCCGTGGGAACACGACCCATGGCCATGTTCATGAAACACAGTGAACACGGCCGAGATCCCGGATGTGTTCGTAACTATGCCACGTGTTGGCCCTTTGGGTTAAAACTCTGACATTGTTGTTGTCCTACTTGTATGCAACCCAAGTGTTCTGCTGATTCTGCACAAACCAATGAAAGAATGCTTGTCAGATACTGATCCCATGATTTAACATCAGTAGCTCACAGTAATCAAGAAAGCAGACCCAACTCCGTCGATAACACTGGGTCATAACCATACAAGAACTTATATGGGGAAGTACCAAACTTTGTACTCCAGTGACATAAGTATATCGAAGAGACGGCATATAACCATTCCAATCCAAATGTTGAAAGTTCACATACTTTGCGATCATCCCCTTGAAGGTTCTAACGAGCCATTCTACCAAACCATCTGTCTGAGGATGATAAGCACTTGTGAAAGTGTGGTGTATCCTCAGTCTAAACATCAAGACATGAAATGCCTTGGCCATAAATGCAAAACTATTGTTCAAGAGAATTTGCTCTAGACAAGAATGTTGAAACACGACCCGATTAAGGAGAAACTAACCAATAGTTAAAACAGTTGCACTAGCAAGAGCACCAACTTCTACCCAACAAGTTAAGTAGTTAGAACCAATCGTTACCAACAATTGACCGCGAAAAAGTTCCATCAAATCAAATGCCACCAATTCAAATGAACGAGAAACTGTAATTGACTCCAACCGTTTTTCCGAAGTACACAGAGAGTACTATTACAAGCTTGGCACCACACACAACTACACACATACCAAATCACATCTCGTCACAACTCTGGTCAATAAAAAAATTTGCACAACTTATCCATCACACGATGATGTCCCATGTGCCCACCGAGAACCGAAGAGTCATGGTAAGTGTGAAGGAACTATGGAACGAAGACTGAAGGCACTACCAATCACAAATGATCATTTAATTAGTGCACACAAAATAAGAAAGTCGTCCTGAAGGCGATATTACGAATGTAAATGCCTGAAAGGCAATCATCAGCAAGTGATGCAGAATTCTCAAACCCATCACAAAGACTTTGAATCCACGGCTCAACCTTTTAAACTTCCCAAACCTCATTTGAAGACGGTAAATCCAACTTTGCATTTTGCAAACACTAAACATCAAGCACAACAACTGTTGATGGTATAAAATCTTCATTTAAAAAATTCATTAATGCTAGAACAACTAGCTCCTCAGGGGCAGAAGAAGAGAGAGAAGGTGGAAAAGGAGCCCGATAAAGAGCATCAGCATTAGTCATGAAACTCCTTGGGCAATGAATAACCTTGAAGTCGTAAATTTGAAGCTTCAAGGCCCACTGAGCAATACGACCAATCAAATTCTTCCATTTCAATAATGAAGTGACTGTTGCATGATCGCCTTTTAACAATGTTTGAGAACCATGCAAGTAGACATGGAGCTTCTCAAAACCCCAAACTACTACTAGACATTCCTTTTTTGTCATGGAGTAGTTCACCTATGTTGGCTGCAACATACGGTTGATGTACGCAATGAATGTCGTTGGCTAGGGACACTCGTACTCTCCTACATCAATACGCCCTTGAGACCAATGTTAGAAGCATCTACGCGCAAGATGAAAGGATGAGTGTAATTAGGGTACGCCAAAACTGGAGGAGTTGTCAATAGCTCTTTGAGATCTGCAAATCCTGCTTGAAATCCTTAGACCAAACAAAATAAGTCATTAACGACTTCAACAACACCCACAACGGTGTAGTACGATCTAAAAGATGATTCACAAAATAACCCAAATATTATGTCTTGTTAAGAAAGCGTTGCACATAGTTCACACACTTCGGTGTAGGGAACTTCAAAATTACAACAAGTTTGTTAGGATCGACTTGCAAACCTTCATGGGAAATGCAATAACCAAAATAAGTGATGTCCTTGGATCCAAACACACATTTAGATGGTTTCAGCTTCAAACCAACTTCCCACGGCCAATCCAAAACCTTACATACATCACCGACATGCTCCTCCCACGTTTCATCCGAGTGGATTAAAACATTGTCGATGAAGTTGGCAGTTACCTCCGGCATATCGCATAGAACCTCATCCATCATACATTGGAAAGTCATTGAAGCATTGTTCAAACCAAAAGGCATTACCAAGAATTTGTACAAACCAAATGGTGTTTAAAAAGCAGTCTTGGGAATGTCCATGTCAACCATCGGAACTTGTTAATATCCAAAAGGTGAGATGTAACTTGGTGAACCAACGGTTCCGCCCTAATTAATCTAAAAGATTTGCAGTATGAGAAAGTGGGTACATATCTGAAATAATTACATCATTTAATGGGCAATAGTCAATGTAGAATCAAATGCTCCCATCCGGCTTCATCATAAAATGAGGTTCGCACGCCCAAGGACTTCGAAATTTTTGGATAACATCCTTCTCTAACATCTACTTAACATTCGCTCGTAAGATTTTGAGTTTCTTTAGTGATCGACGCCAAACAGGTACCTTGATTGGCCTAACATTCTTAGTTGAAATAGGGTGGCGTGTTGCAATCTTGGCCCCAGATAACAAGTCAAAGTTAAAAAAATTAGCATACTCTTTCTTAAGTTGATCAATCATTGCAGCACGACGATCATCTAATGGATCCAAATAAGGAAAGAAAGAGCATAAAGAAAAGATGATTGGAAGTAAAGGTGAAATAAAAGTGATATAAGTAGAGGTGGAAGCAGATGGACGAAGTAGACTTTTGAGTCATACTTAACATGATTGTGAGTCAACCAATCCATATCAAGAATAAAGTGAAAAGCTTGATTCAACACCACCCGCAAAGATTGAAGCTCAAAGCTCACGATCGTCCACATAAATAACATATCAATTTCATCACGTGAACAAGCATGAGTGACTGTGTTCGTTGCCATACATAATGGAAGATTGGTTTTACTACACAACGCAAATGAAGGCTATAATATGTAGCAACAGATTGAGAAATATAGGAACACTAAAAGAAAAATAGGATGTGGCATGTGATTAAAGCGAGCTTGAAAAGTAAAGACCGGATGAATTAGTGCCGAGTAAACCTTTTGATGATATTCCAAAAGAAAGACGGAGGGGTCACTAATTTATTTGCACAAGGACCCCCCTCTACTCGTGCGATTTGTCGTTTCCCAAAAGATCCACTGCATCAAGACCTTCCAATACAGCGGTGCCAATCGGACGTTGTTAACGCCAAGGCCTCCACCCCATAAATGGGGGACGCTAATCAGGAAACCATTGACAGTTTTTGGTGTGTTTCAACCTCATCACACGCCCAACAACAAATTGCACGTCCACATTCTCGTCCACCGGCCCAACCTTGTGCTTGTACACAAGCAATAAATCATCAACCTCCATTGGAGCAGAACCATCCCCAACATGAAATGGGCAAGAGAACGTGAAGATGCAAGTGGGAGAGGTGATGACTCATATCGTTGTGCTAGCCTCAAAGCATCGTCAAGAGTTACTAGAGTTAGTGCATGCACAAGCCCCACAAGGTTTTGACGAAGTGTTGGCCATAACATACTTAACTTGATGCATTTTGACATGTTAGGCTCTACATGCAGCAAAAGGCTCTAAAAACGAACACTAAACTGCATCACTGACTCAGATAGTTCCTAACGAATATGATGCAACTGCTAAAAAACATCGTCATAGTCATCCACATGCTCAAATGCACATTTGAAGACCTTTAAAAGAATATTTTAATCTCCACGAGTTGCAACATTCAAACCATTGTACCATTACAACACTGTCCCTTGAAGATAAGTAGGAAACTCGTGCAAACATTGAGCACTGTCCCATGAATGATATGTGACGACCACGATGAAGTGGTCAAACCAATGGTACACATCATTCCCAAGATTTCCGCAAAAAACTCCAGTCGAATGCGAGGATTTGTAGCATGAACAAGAAAAGTACCATGGGCTGTGAATGTCGTCATCAACTAAGAGTGATTATTTAATTGCGTCTGCACGGTATCCAACAATTGCATGAGTAGTTGTTCCACATATGAAGGATTTACATGTTGTGCATCCATGGATAAAAAGATAAGAAAAACAAATTTACAAGGAAAGAATAAATCTAAACAATGAAAAAGCTAGATCATAAGAAAATAAAGAAGATTTACAAAAAAACACAAATTCGAGTGCTCTATAAGGACAATTAGAGGTGCCCTTCACCTTCACCAATGTGAGATTGAACCCAATTCAACAGTTATCAAAACCCATTACACTAATAATAGTATGTGCACATGCAGCATTACACATGGATCTTAAATTTAATTTAAAATTATTAAAAATCATTATAAAATTGATTTAAAATCATTGCAATTTATTTGATAATAAATTATAATCTAAATCAAAATTATTAATCCTTAAGTAAATGTGTATTTAACATTTTCATTTTGAACGACTAAATCCTTTCATACATGTATAGTACGAAAGATTGTATAACACGAACACTCTTTATGTGCAAAACAAAATTTGAGAGACGGTATAAGAGAATTTGTTTACATAGTGATAATTAATTCAACACACACACACACACATATATATATATATATAAAGCTTATATCTTTCAATATAGTCCTTCATAAATCACATCTTTTATTTTTTTTATCATTTGCACATTATCACTAGTATCGGAACTTAACTATGAATGTTGTTATTGTTGTTTGAATTTCATTTTTTCATAGTAAATTATATTAATCTCATAGATTAGATTAGTTACTTTACAATAATAGCACTTGGGAGTCACTTCAGAACTTTATTCATGCTCATTATCACTTTGATCAAATTAATTAAGTTATGTTGTATGGCTGGGATATATCATGAATCAATAAAGTATATTATACTGATATTAGAATATACCTTAGGATATTCTAAAGTGTATAAGCATTGTCATTATTTTATATATTTACCATGCAATTTACCATATCATGCTATGTGCATTCTAAAATATACTTTAGGGTTTATTTATCCACAACGTGGCTCAACAATATATAAAGAAACTCACGGTAAGAATTAAAACATTTTAGTTAAATATAATTTATGGGTTGATTACATGTTTAATAATTTTTTTCCTTTTTATATAATTTTTAATTTGTAAATAGGATTTAATATTTTGATTTCTTAACCCCAAACTTAACAATATAAAAAGCTGCATTTTAAAGTTAGGAAAATAATTAAAAATATCATTCCATAATTATATGAGGTATTTTGATGAGAACTTTCAAAATACTCACATGCAAAAAATGCAATATATTTAATGATTTTAAAAAATTAAACGTAATAATAAAAGTATTATATAAATATATATAATTTCTCACTCATCACAATAGAGATTTAACATGTTATAAATATTTAAATAGAAATACGTACATACATTAAAAGAAATAAAGAATAAACCACATGTTATTTTAAATGTTTAACTTAATGAATAAGAAATTGAAATTTTTAAAGCCACATGATTCATATTCATTATACATGACAAATTATAATTACTTAATTAATTATTGATTTAAGATGTTTAAAGAATGAAAGGAATTATAAGCAAAAACATGATTTTAGAGGTTTTTTTATTTATTATGTGATATAATTTTTTTTTTATAATAAGTTTGATGAACTGTAATAAACAATAACAATTACTATTATTATTATTATTAGGTATTAATAAAGAATTAGGCCACATGGCATACACACACACTTATATAATCTTAATATATTAATGTAATGTGATAATAAGAATTTAAGAATTTTTACTATAAATAATAAGATAAAATAATAACATTTTTTAATGTAGTTGGGGTGATCTATGTGGATGGAGGTGCCATGTGGCACTAGAATTTACTTAGCACTAGGCACACTAACTTGAGTGCTAGCTAATTTGGGCGTGCCAATCCTGGCACGGTCACTTAATATAAATGACTTGTTATGAGTCAAACCTAATCGATATCATATTTGGTATTATGTCTCTCTCAGCTACTTATTATAGATATTAATAATTTATTAGTGAATTACTACATTAAAATGAAATAACTACATAAATGCTAAAAACTATAAATCATATACAATGAGAAACTTCATTATATTATAATGAATATTTATTGATAAGTATTGTGTACAATCTTTAATAAAATTAAATTATTAAATAATTATAAATCATAAATAATTTTAAATAATATCATTTTTGCTTAACATACAATTGACACTTTAATATGTTACAACTTCTAATACTTCATTTTTTTATTTATCAAATTCATTCTATAGGTATGGAAATTAAAAGAAAATTAATTAATTAATTAAAAAATGCATTATTAAAGTGAGGTTTAAATATTACAAATGTTTTACTAAAAGGAAAGAGGTCTAGGCAAACTTAAAACAATATAAATTTAAATTACTAAATAAAAAATATTGTTTATAAATTACAGAATTATATATCAAAATATTAAATATTATGCATTAATGTTTAATGTTATCATGTTTGGTGCATTCTTATTTGAGGTGTCTTGGTATGTAGTGGATGGAACATTTAAAAAATAAAACCCTTATATATTCATGCTAGCCCAAGAAAATATAAATAGTTTATATTTGATAAAATTGCAAATATAAAACTACTAAAGTATAATTGTATTCAAAATATAAATTTAAAAAAAATTCAAAGCACCTTACTATGAATTAATTAGGTTTATGAAGCAAGTCAACAGTATTTCTTATTCTTATTCTTATTATTATTATAGTAAAAATAGTACATATGGGTAGATATTATTTTAAATGTGAGTCCTTAAACTTGAATAATTAATTAAGACAAGAATGCATATCACTTAATTAAAATTTTATAATGAAAGGATTACATATAACTTGTTGCATTTCTTATTTACAATTCACATATATGTTTGTTACATATTTAATTACTTGTGTGTGTTCTCTCTCTCTATATATATATATATCTTATACTCTTTCTTTCTTTCTCAGCACACACGTGCATGTGCAACACAATGTCACACGTGTAATTCTTTAGTTGCATTATGTATAATAATAATTTAATATTATAACTTTTCAAAGTCATATCTTTGGGTTGGTTATAGTGAATTCAAATAACCTTTTATAAAGTTTAAATAAATATTTACATATTTTGAAAGTATTTTATATTTTTGTAATATGTTTTATGATTTATGTAGAAATTAGAAACAAAAAGTATAAGCAAATAAAAAGAAAATTAGGGCAAAAACAATCATTGCTAATAAAAGATTAATTAAAAAATTATAATAATGAATTTACCTTCACATTAATAACATTAGTTTTAAGATATAAATTTATATATTTTTTTTAATTTTTAAGCTATAGTGGGATTTAATTAAAAATGGCAATCCTTATCAATTTTAAAAATAATAATGTGATTTAATACATTGTAGTATTATATATATAATATTTAAAATTAAAAATTATGTAAAACATTATTCTTTTATAAATTTGAGATTATATAAATAAAAATAACCATAAGATTCAAATATATTAATATTATTAATGAGCACAACTATATTTTGAGGTGAAGTGAGGTGAGTTGGTGAGTTAATTTAGGCGAGTAAAAGGTAATCAATGATGGTCAAGGTCATGGTGGTGAACTTAACCTTAAACTACATGGTGTTTATGACAAACTTAAGAAAAAGGCAAAGGTCTATCTTGAACCCAATTTGGGTTTGTAATAAACCTTTTGGTAAGGCTCCTATAGTACACACTTATGTGTTAACCATAAATAGCATACCAAAATTGGTTTGCACTGAACCAATGATGATTTTGTAAGGTTCCTATACTAACACACAATGTGTTAATTGTAAAATGCATGCTTTTGGAGTTCATGGTGAACCTTAGTTAAATTTGTGGTTCTTGTAACAACAAACATTGTGTTAGTTGAGAAATGTATATATGGAGATAATATTTTGAATTAGTTATTCTATTAGTCGATTTTTGTTAAAGAGAAGTATAATAGAAGAATATTTAGTGCACACAAGAGACTAGTTAATTACCTAAAAGACTTTGATTCGATTCTAAAAGTGTATTAATTTAAAGAAGTTAAATTGCTCTACCTACTTCAAACAAATGCATTTTCAGGATGAAATCATAGTGTTGGCACAATTAATTTTATTAAAACAAAAATAATTAAACCCTTGATCATTTCTTAATTGTTTAAATTTTAATGGATTCACTCTTTTAAAAGTTGAAATGTCTATCATGTGAGATTGCATTCATATCAAAATCATGCATATTATAGTATCCACATGTTGGACATGATTTAATTAAAATGGCAATCCTTATCAATTTTAAAATAATAATGTGATTTTAATACATTGTAGTATATATGTATATCCAATTCTACTCTAATGTAAATATCAAATGTCATTGATCATATGCAATCTGAACCTCAAAATTGCCACCTAATTTAATTTTGAATATATGAGCTAGCATTTAAGAGTGATTAAAGCTGATAAGTCATAATAATTGTACATAACCATCAAACTCGCATTCCAATGATAATAATTACATGGAAACATCAATTTAAATAAAATATATAATACTCCCAACTATCTTAAAAAATGACGTCCACATTAACATTCTTTAAAGATAAGGAGTTTAAAAATAAGGATTGGAAGAGCCGCATTTTAATGTTTATTAATGAAGATGGTTTCACCATGAAAGCCCACATCACGTAAGTGTATTGAATATGAATAGTATGTAGGTGTAGATAGTCCATTACATGTTTAGTTTGGAGCGTGGCAACAACCATGAGGTGCTTCTCAATTATATTAGACTTTTGCCTGGGGATTTCATCAATTGAAGACATGGGACATGTCCTTACATATAAGCCTCCATACACATAGATCAACTCATTTCATCAATAACAAATAATGTGTTTGTTACCTATCGAGACAATGAAACAAATGGGAGCAAAAATTCAATTATAATGAACTATATAATAATCACAAAAAAATAAGTTCACCGGCAAACTATTATGTAATTAGTTAGGGGTGGATTAACAATGTAGTGATGTGCTAGAGCTTAAACATATTCTATAGTCTAAAATTTTGTAGGAAGAATTAGCACAAACATCGCACAATCTCTCACATAAATCCTTAACATTATTATTTTCTTCAACATTTGGTAAATGATTTAAAAATTAATGAAGAAACATTATTCTAAATCAATAATCATAAATAATGAGATGTTAGGATTCATGTTATTTTACATTCTACATATTCTCATCAATTTCTTGTGAAAAGTTTTGTCCTTTTCGATGCAACAAATGACTTTGTTTAACATTATACATGTCTTGAGCTTGTTTCAAGTGTTAATGGTGAAGTTAATAATTACATTGTCCTATAAAACTAAAAGCTTCACAAATAACAACATGAAACGAACAAAGTACTCTTTATACTTTTGAATAATCAAGTTTAATTAATAAAAATTCCATCTTGCTCCTCTAAAATGTTAAGGATAATATTCATGTTTACATTATAACCATGTAACACTCTTTTAACCTATGTTAGTCTCTTGTTGAATCAGTAATCCTTAAGCTCATACACATGAGAAAAGTCATGATTTATTATGGACAAGGACAAATGAGGACAAATAACACTAAAATGTTTATAAATCTACTCTTGTCCATTTCTATTGAAACTATGATTGCACATGAATGTTCTAGAATCTTAAAGTTAAAAATCATATTGTGAAGACATTACCACAGTCAAATTACTAACTAGTGAAGATGCAACCATAACAAGAATAAGCAATACCCCACTTCTTTAGTAACAAAGTCGATAAGTCTAAAGTCACACCAAAGTGATAATTTCCAATTAAGTTTTACCAAGGTATCTGATTGCTCTCGAACGTTTCTATGCCATTTGAAAGGTCAAAAGAATAATATGTAGAAAAGACATGTCACTTCATCTTAATTTTTATTATGAGAAGCATATTGAGCCAATCATTAAACTGTTGATTGGTTTCTAGATATCTGATGTAGTTCATTTAAACTTTCTATATAAAATTTGTTTATTTAAATTTGAATGTATCTTTTGACAACTTAGAAGTAGTGTAAAAAAGGCCAACCCCTTATTATAACATAGCACATTAACGACTATCATTGATAAACATTGATACATTATCATTAATAGAGAACGCTGTTATTGTTTCCAATATTTACAGGCTCGAAACATTTATATAGCAGTATCTAGTTACGGATAGAAATGTAACTTCCAATATATTACAGGCTTGAAAGCAGTATACAGTATGGATGTGCATGTATGTAATCTAAATTAACTAAACCGCATTAATTCCCTTTGGTAATCAATGGTTTCATACTAACACTCCCAACCTCCTTTATTTCCTTTACCACGTCCTCCTCACTTATCACGTCCAGTTTTCTATACTTGTACCATCTCGCACACAGAACATATATAACAAAATTGACACCACTGATACACGCAAGCAACCAGTAGAAGTTACTGAGGTTACCCCTGTTAATGTTATTAGGAAGCCAACCCAACCTACCATGCCGTGTAGTAAACCGTTGCACAATGGAAACCAATAAAGAGCTAAGAAAGTATCCGAGAGCGAGCGAAACAAAAGAAAGCGAGGTGGCCATGCTACGTAGTCTCTCTGGGGACTCCCTATAGAAAAACTCCATAAGCCCCACAAATGTGAATATATCCGCTAGCCCAATAATACAGAACTGTATGGTAACCCAGGTGACCTTCAAGGGAACTGTGGCAGTGGGGTTGTCCAGTAAACCGTGTTCCTTGGCTACGTGAAGCCGTTTTTTCTCCACAAACACTGCAACTACCATACCGAGTATAGACAGAAGAAGTCCCACCGATATCCGCTGCAAGTAAGTGATGCCATTTTCGTTTCCAGTTATCCGCCTGGCGATAGGCACAAAGACAGATTCATATACCGGCAACAAAACGATCATGGCCAACAGCGGCATAGCCGACACAGAGGCAGGAGGTACCTCAAAGCCGTTAGACAGCTTCCTGTCCATTGTTCGCCCTTGCTGCTGCGAGACTGTCTGCACCTGAGCAATCACACAGTTGAGAACGATGGTGCTCGCAAAAATATCGGTAGAATACTCAGTACGATCTTCACTTCCTCCACCTGTGTAACAGTACACATCTTCCACGAGCTCACCGGTGCGGATCTGTAGTCGTTATCGCTGCCTTGTCAAGGAACCTGTAAAAGGCATATCAATATACAGATATACACGCATCGATCGTACCTGAAGTGATCAGTGTGTGATATCTTGCGTGTTTACCACCCAATTGTGTCTCATGCAGCATCTCCGGTGGTAAAGACCGGTAAGTTTCGGTTTCTGATCGCTGCCACGAAGACTTGAATGAACTCACAAGAGGCCGTCACCGGTTGTAGCATTCTTCCCTGGTAGAAAGGTAACCCGAAAGCAACACGAGAGACGCGAGGCAAGAAGACGCCAGTGCCGTAATATACCCAACCTTGAACGAGACGTTATCTTGCAGGTACACTAACCCGGTTACGGCTATAAATCCACCGATGAGAAAGAAGAGGAAGTACACGTTGAAGTAAAGGCCGAGCTCTTTTCTTTCCTCCTCGTTCTCCTCAATGTCAAAGTGGTCCGCCCCCATCGTGGCAAAGTTTGCCTTCACTCCACCAGCTCCAATCGCAATCAGGTAAAGCCCACCGAAGAAAACTGCCTTCTGAGACGCGGTCGGCTCCTTGCAGGAAGCACTGAAAGCATGGCATTCTGCAGGCTTCAAGCTCGGTAAGGACGCTGCAAGTGTCATCAACAAGATCCCCTGCAAGTTACAAATATGTATGTAAACATATAACACACGCACACGCACATGCGCACGCACGTACCAGTGCTTCGAAAACACCACCAACGAGGATAGTTTTGAATCTACTCCACCATAGATCAGAAATAACGCCTCCGAGGAGTGTCAGTAGAAACAAGGTTCCCATGAAGTTGGTAACTATGTTCGCGGATGTACTCAGGCCAAAGTGTTCTTTGTTGAATGTGAATGAGAAAAGATTGATCCCAATTGATAGTGTAGCCATTTGATCCAAGGTTACAGCCACTGAAATATCAAAGAAAAACTATGCAATAATGTAGAAAATCTTTTCATAACTACACTATAGAACCATATATATGAATAATACGAAGAATCTAACATAAATTGTTTGGTACTTACACATGATGAAGGGTGTAACTCTCCATCCCCGAGATCTGAATCCCATTAGTGTGTTCTTAAGAGGAATTAATATTAATAATGCACAAATTACATCTCTATATTTGCGTCATGATATATATATTAATTATTTAAGGTTATAAAGCTGGTAAGATTTCAATTTCGAAGTGTAGTTTTCAAACATGTAATATATAGTATATATTAGTTTTTAAGATATTGAAATTTGAAAACATATTATATATATTTATTTAATATAAAGATGCGCAACAAAAGACAGACCATATTGAGTGGTTGGCATGTTAATTCATACATTTTATTCTATTTTATAAAAGAGTATACAAGCTTTTATAATATGTAAAAAGTATATATCAAAATTCAAACATGCCATTTGGAATTTTAAGTTATGTTTAAATTTTAAATCACATGCATGAACTTGTTTAAATTTTTTCATGCGATATACAACTACATAACTTGTAGACCATCGTTGACAGAGTCTCGTGGTAGGCTAACTAATTAAATTTTAAGTTATAAATGTTAATATAATTTTTTTTTATCAAACACCACAAGAATCTTCTTTTGGGGGAAGGTATATTCTTATTAACCTGCATGCATACGTATTTATATAATTGTCTCGGTAAGCTATCGATCCCAGGAATATTACATTGTTTATAATATATACTACGTATGTATGTATATAATACAGGTGCAGGTGAAACTTATATTTTCTGGAATGGACCGGAATATGAATATATCAGTGTATATTCTGGTGTTTTGTGTAGTATCAAGATGTTATAACTAATGTTTGAAATGACTTGATTAGTTTCTTTTTTAATTATAGTTAATTAAGTTAATTATTTTTATTTGATTTATATGCATTTAAAGAAATAAATTTAAATATATAAAAAATCTTTAGGGTTAATGCATTTCATATATAAGTTTGTTTTAAGTACAAATTTTTTAATTAAATTTTAATTAATTATCATTAATAAAAAAGGAGTGGATATGGTTGGATACGACAAACAGCCGATTGGACAGACAAGTGTGTGAGAGAGAGATAGAGTGAAAGGAGTCCTCTTCATTTGTACTTTGAAACATCTAAATTAATTATTTACCCTTTTTATATTTTATATTACAATTATTTTATATTTACATAATTTTAAAGAGTACGTGATGATACCAGGCATGTAATAGAACATAATTACCACATGACTTATATTACAACATATTAAGAAAATTCAGAAACATTCTTTTTTGAATTAGATTCATATTTTCTTATTAATAATTAATAATTGAAGTAAAAGGTTTGTTTTGAATTTAATATAGTTTGATAAGGGATTTTTAATATCTTATGTAGTCCGTTAGGGAGAAAAAGGTTATTAAATATGGATAAAGTAGGACCATTGATATCTCTTTTAAAAAGTATAATAGTAACAAGTTACATTTTGTAAAACAAAACTAATATGTATGTTAACTTATCAATAATTTTATAGTTTTAAAGTATACAATATATTAAAAGGTATGATATAAAGAAAACTTCTGAGTACTTATAGAAAAATAATTATATACATTGACAAAGATAATGTTGTACAAATAATAATGATAATGCAAACAATTTTGCTAGTATAAATTATCTTTAAATATAATTTTTAAACATTATTTATGTTCATTATCAGAGTTTTGATTTAGTGTCATGAATGTGACTAACTAAATATCAATTCTAAAAAGATACTTTCTATGGAAAACCCAAAAATTAATAAGATATTGTATGTTAAGAATTTCTTTTAAGAATTCACACTATAATTAATTAAGTCAAACAATGTTCATTTCATAAATTAAAATGCATAATTAGTGTTGTTTTTAATTCGGCATGGAAGTAATGCTTTAAACACTAAATATTTAATCATTAAGCACTTAAATATTTAAGAATTATTTCTTTTATATCTTCAATTTTAAAAATTCTTAAGTTTACCAATAACAAAAGAGCTAATATGGATTTTATATTTAAAAACATGAACAAAATAATAAAGTTTATATATGTTTCAAAGTGATTTATTTATTCATGAAGTTAAAATATATATAATAAATAATTTAATAATTAGAAAACATGGTGTACTAAAAAAAAATGGTATTGCTGTAATTATTACAATCAACTATATATGTGTGCTTCTTTATGGTAAATGATCATGGCATTGAAAGTTAATAATGATAATTTATGATATTATATTTAAAATTATTAAAAATATGACAATGAGCAAAAGAGTTGATGAATAAGTATAACATGTTTAAAAATGGGAGGTTAAAGGTAGATGAGAGATAATTTTAATAAAAACATTGAGAATTATTTATATTGTATTCAATGATGGTTAAATTTGGTGTAAAATTTTAAAAATATAAAAAATGATATTGTGTGTTAAGCCAACTAATTATTTTTTTAATTAAAAAAGAACTTTAATATGTGGGCAATAATATAATATTTATGTAAAAGTTGTTTTACAGGAATTTAATATGTACATACCAACTTAAAATAAACTAATCAAATAAGAAACTAACTTAAGACTTAATAATGTAAATATGTGAATTACATTTAAACTATAAAAGACTTAATGAAAAAATATGAATAAGCTATAATATTCCTATATAAACCATGTGATCTTGTTAATCTTGTAAATTTTATAAAATTGAAACATAATGTTTATTGATATTATATGTATTAAATATAAAGTGTTGAATTCTAAGTAATCTATGTATTAATATATTACAATGCTGATTATATTTTTTTAATTTATTTAAACATATTTATTATAAATTATATTGTCATGTATAAGATGTTTAACTTAGATCACTCGTTCTCTCTCTTTTTTATTTATTTATTTATATATATACATATGCACATTTAATATAAAAATATGTATTAAGTATTATTCAATCCGATAAATTAAAGACAAACTAATTATCATTTGTGTAATATTGTATTTTTATATAATAAAAGTACAAATATAAAAGTTCAAGTCAAAACTATTATGTATACAAATATTTAATATATAAAAGCCAAATGGAATAGAGTTATTTACATGTAATTAATAAATTTTTGGAATTATATAAATAAAAACATTATGAGAATATAATGATAATATTTTAAGGATTTTAATAAAGTTAATATTATAATTGAAATTGATGTTAATAAGTGCTTTAGAATTATGTTTAAACTTGAGTAAACAATGAAATTTACATCTAATGAATAAACTAAGCAATCAAAATTTATTAATGAAAAAATTTAATGTAAATTAGGTTTAAGGTAAAATTATTAAAATTTACACATAGAAAAGAAGATAAGGAGCAATGGCTTCTTTAAAAATAAATAAGCAATTCTCGTTTTCTGAAAAAATTTCGTTAAGGTAAATATTTTTTTTATTATTGATTTAACATAATTAAATATTAACATAGCTTGTTGTTGTATTTTTATTTAAATAATTTTACTTATAATTTACTTTAACATTAATCATTTTATGCAATTCATAAATCGATCTCATGTTGTATTAAATATTTTTATTAAAGAACTATTGTAGTATATAATTATTTTAAATATTATTTTACTCATTATGTGAGATATGACATTTTTGATATTTTAATGTGTTATTAAATTGTCCTCCAAAATTGAAGTTGTTTTGTAAATTATATAATCTTCTTATAAATATATTAACATTTTCTAAACCTTGTCAAATTAAATACTATTACTACTTTTCACTTATACTCTAACCAAATTAACTAAAATTTTTTAGTTAAAATTTAATTATTTACTATTCTTGTGTAAATGAATTGCATACATTTAGTATATAACTTATGTGACCCATTAATGTTTGATTCAACATATTAACAATATTAAAATATTAATAACATTATTGTTGTTATTGTATTTCTTGGTCATAATTAATTTAAATCTCTTACTTAAACATTAATCATTTTATATAACTCATAATCAATTAAATTCTTAACATTTTCCATCTAGCATGTATTTATATTTTTAATTGAAAAAAACTATCATAATATATACAAATGTTATTTCTAATTTTTTGATATTTACTGTGTTGTTGAATCATTGTTCAAAACCAAAATTGTTTTATAAGTAACTTAATAAATAAATCTTTTTTTACATATATATCTACCATAAGTTTCACATTTTCATTATATTATAAAGTGGCTTCTGTTAAATAAAATTCATTATTAATCAAATATTTGAACAAATATAAAATTACCATTATATATGCATATTATATTAACATGGCTCACCAAATCATTGTAAATATTTAAAAGACTAATAATGACTTGGGACTATTATGTGTAAGTTAATTACAAATGTTATTTCTAACTTAGTATAAATTAAGTTCAAGCCTTAATAATTAAATTAACAAAACAAATATTAAAACAAGAATTTTCATGTGTACAAACAAGTTATTAAACAAAAAAAGTTTGACTAACTCCATGTATTCCTAATATAAGTATTTGACTAACTCCATCAATATGATGTACTCCTATTTAAGAATAATTATAAACTATAACAAATTAAAATGTCAATTTATAGGTTATTATAAATATTAAGAAACCTTTGAAAGATTTCTATATTTATATGCATACACATTTAAAAATGAATTATATTTCTATATACATATATAATTTTCTTGTATATTCTTTATTCATTCATAGAGAATATAATTACTAGTTTATACAACAATATATAATTTTAAATTTATATTTAAACAGAAGCGTGAAACATGGAATGTAACAAAGCTTGTTTATTTATTTATATATGTAATTTTTAAAATTTTTAATGTGAATAACCAATTTCTATTCATTAATATCAATTATGAATATATTCAATTATATACTAAAATAACATTTCATACGATATCCATTTATAACGATGTATTATGAAATAACATTATTATAATTAGATAAAATACATTTACAGATCCAACTTTAAATATTGTATTTAATAGATATTAATAAAAAATATCCTTAACATTGTTATAAACAAGATATTATTAATATATTACTATTTTTATTGTTTTATATAAGAACTTAAACATAACAATAACAATACATATTAGTATATTTTAATACTATTTAAATAATCTAAATCATCAGCCTCCATGAGAGAATAACTAACGTAAAACTAAACGCTATCTGTGTGTAAGATATCGGATCCAGCAATATACATATATAAATACGTATACGTATACATTACCTTGGTGATTGTAATTAAAGGAATTAGTCTTGTTTATCCTCATTACCAGGAGCTATGTGCCAATCAAATGGCAACCCAGCGGACTCCCTTCCCCTGCTGCTCTCTGTAATGTTATATCTATACCTCTTTAGTAAGATAACCACCCCATAAGTACTGTATAAATCCCCTGTAAACAAATCACACCTGAGAGAGAGAGAGAGAGGAGAGAGAGAGAGAGTACTCACCATACTACGATTGATATCGCAATCACTGCCATGAATAAGATTGCTGTCACCCGGGAGTTATAAAACTTTATCCATCTACAATACAGAGCAAGCCTGAATACACACACACACACGTATATATGTACCGCAACATACCCAATGGGAATCAAGCTAAAAAGGAATGATAAAACACCTGCAAAACCATAAATATGTCAGTATATTGCACCTGTTTGTGTGTGTGTGAATAACGTTAATATATTATAGACCTTACCCCATGCAAAAAACTGAAAAGCACGCTTCCAATCATCTTCACATCTGTTGAAAATAGGGACCATAAAAGTTTTAGTGTGTATTAATACATACATTAATACTAGAAAATATGTTCACCTTATTTCCCAGAATGCTTCAAACGTTCTCCGTGGAAAAGGAGGTTTGTCGCCTAATCTATAGGATTTAACAAAATCACGACAACTAAACATGAATTCTTCCTCAGCGTCTTCATTTACGTATGACTTTCCATTCTTTAGAATGCTTCCTAAGATCAAAGTGCATGTCACCATTGATATTGTCATTAGTCCAACCTGTAAAACATGGTCTGTATGTGTGTGCTGTGTGCTTATGTATATTTAATAATAATGAGCTAAAGAAAATATACAATATGCACCAGATCTCTCTCTCTCTCTCTCTCACACACACACACGCACACGCCACACATGTTAACACTCACAGTAGTTGCAGTTAATACTCCGTAGAAGGCAATCCAGACCTGAACCGAACAAAAACTTCTTATCAATAAGGAAATAAAATGAATAAAGTAAAGTAAATAAAGAATAATGACATAAAAATGAGTTAAAGGCACCAATTATATACTCACAACCAGCCTTGCATCGGGTGAGAATGAAAATTGTGTGAGAGTTACGACAGCAAAACCTGCAAAGAGTGCTGCCAGATTGGAGATGGCCTTTAGTTGCTCTGACTTCTCCTCCACATCTCTTCGATTCTTCTCTACGAATCTGCAAAACAGTGGCATACATACACGCACGCGCACACCACACACACATATATATATATGTGTGTGTGTGTGTGTCTGTCTGTGTGTGCGAGTATTGGGGCGGGTTGGGTTATTCCTGTTGGTCTTAACTATCTTCATAAATACAAATTACACGCGCGCGCGTTATTATTTAATGCGACTTTAATTGTCACGAAAAATGTAGGAACATGTTACTTACCTATGTATGTCAAACTTAACTATATGAATACATATCCTAGGACTAATTGAATAAAGAGATTTAGATGTACCAATATGTGTACATGTACACACATATAAGTATGTGTGCATTATGTGTGTAGATGTATAGTTGTTCTATTATTTACACCTACATACATACACACACACACACATATGTCTGCCATATATGTTCTAAGTTAACCATAAAAAAGCACGACTCTTATTATATGATAAACGTACCGAGTCCATAGTAGCGTGCATTTTCCACATGCCTCTGCTCAATATCATCGTCTCTCCATCTGTAGATATACACAAATGCGCGTGTGTACATGTGTATGAGTGTATATACTCATGTATTCACACACACACACACACACACACACACATGCACACAACAAACACATACCTGTACTCGGATTCTCGCATAACCTTCTCCTCCTGCCTCCATTTCCGCTCCTCGGACCTGTAGTCGAGATCTTCTGCTCGCCACGCTCTATCTTCGGATCTCCATCGCCGATCTTCCTCTCTCCATGTCCGAGAGATGCTCGTATCGAATGCCGTGAGCACCACCTGTGCCACATCCAGCGCAGACGACCCCATTTCTCCTGTGAACTCTTGTCCAAGAACCCTAGAAACAGAAATCCGAGGTCCTGTCCGAATTACGGAACTCGGACTATGTAGGCATATGCTGCGAATATTCTTGAGAATATTCTATATATGATTGGAGACAAATCTTATGAAAAATAGAAGGTGATATGAGTTATTAAATTTGTGTACTATATAATATATACTATATACACATAAAACTTATGTGTTATATATAATTAATTACGAAATAAGTTTTAACTAAGTAATAATCAGGGCATCCTCAAGGTTTGGACAGGCCAGCTTCTTAGTCTCCGCCTCGGACCAACCACAAAGAATCACTCCCAAAACCACCAAGAATGTACCCAAAATGCTATAATTAAACAAAACAATAAACAATTAAAAGCTTAATATTTTCACATATATAATTGTTTTAAATAAATACCTGCCAAAATAAATACTGCTTGCCAGAAAATATGAAGGAGAGAACCGTGGTTGAGATTGGACTAACTGCTGTAACAACAAACTAATAATATTCCTGTTTTCGAAATAACCCATCCTGTAAGACCAAAAGGAAGTGCTGTTCCAATCCACCCTGCATAACAAAGATATACTCAATTAGTTATATGTGTAGTGTTTGTGTGTGTCCTACTGAGCCCCATCTCTCTCTCTCTCTCCTCTCTCTTCTCTCTCTCTCTCTCTCTCTCTCCTTGGTAGTGCCATATTGACTCTCTCTCTCTCTCTCTCTCTCTCTCTCTCTCTCTCTCTCATACACTTACTTTGAAAGTATAGCAAGTATTACGTTGATTGAAGGCAATGACCAAGTTTCCAGAAGTATTATACAGGCGATTCCTAGTAAGATTGTGCCAATAACCAAACTTCCCACTAACACTGTAGCTGGTGCCTGATATTTCCTTAATAGAGGTGCCTATATAAACCATATATACAACATGTGTTATATATATATATATATATTATATTATATATATATATTCACACTATGCATAATATCTACATGAGAGAGAGAGAGAGAGACGTACATGTGCATATAGAGTGTATGTACATAACAAATGTACCTGTAGGTTAAGTGAAATTGCCAGGCAGTGGCACCAAGTGTAGTCATTAGAGCTCCAAGATACCAGGATATACCAGGAGATGTTCCATGTTTTAAGAGTGTTGGACCTCTATATAAACTCATCACGACAGTACCACAGAATGCAACTACGATTCCAAGGATTTTAGTTTGACCATCGTATCTATATAAGTTTACCTTTTCTACTCTGTAAAAACATATTTAAAATGATATTGTTTAAAAATGATTATGATTTAATTATACCTGGAAATAATTGCGATTACCGATGCCTGTATTGGTATTGTGCAACTTATAACTGCGAACAACTCAGCAGAAGTGTTCTTAATTCCGTAGAGGAACAATAAGTCCCCAAAGAACCTTGGAAGAGAAAAACGTGTTACGTGTCGTGTGTGTGTGTGTGTGTGTGATTCTGCCTGTGTTATGCATATATTAACATGGACAAAGATAGATAGTGTATTTCTTGTGTTATATATATAGAAACATTATAAATAATTTTATAGCCAGTTGTTTCTAATGTATAATCTTATGGTATGATTGAATGTGCATTTGTAATTAGTGCTCCTTTATATACATAACTCTGTAAATATACAAAATGTATGCAATGCAAGTATGTATAAGTTCTCTATATATACCCGCAAGTTCCAGCAAGAAAGACCCGAAGAATGACATCCTTACTGAAAGGCAGTCGTTTCTTGCTGCAAATACAAATAATATATCAATTTGAAATATATATACACACACATGTCTGTATACACATGTCTGTACACACATGTCTATATACACACACATGTCTGTACACACATTGTCTGTATATAAATATATACACACCTTTCGAGAAAATAAGAAGCAGCTAAGTAGGCAATACAAGCAGCAAGGCAAGATAAGAAGCTAAAATATACAACATGTATCCCACTAGAAAGAACTGCTTGAGTTATTACTGATCCAGAGCCTTCAAGCGTCTTGCTAACTAGTAAAACTAAGTGAAATATCAATTCGCCCTGTACAATCTCACAAACACACTGCTCGCCATAGACACTCACCTTGTAGTATTTTAAGAGATGGGGATATTTATTCACATTGTTGGATGTATTCACAGTGATATAATTTTTTATTTACAAGTTAGGAGCTTTGTCGTCAACGGACATTCCACATTGTTTATAGTTTTAAAATATATAAAATCAGATATTTATATAATATAGATTCTATTTTCAATCACCTTAAAGAGAAATGAAAAGATTGGAGGTATAGCTATTTTATATGTGTGTGTGTGGTGTGTGTGTCTATGTGTATATGTATATGTATATATAATCTATATACACACACACACGCACACACACACACACATACGTAATCGAGATCTTCTGCTCGCGCTCTATCTTCGGACTCCATCGCCGATCTTCCTCTACATGTCTGAGAGATGCCCGTGTCGAATGCCGTGAGCGCTGCATCCAAATTTCGCCTGTGAATTCTTGTCCAAGAACCCTAGAAACAGAAATCCGAGGTCCTGTCCGAATTACGGAACTCGGACTATGTACGAACAATTAGGTATATGCTAAGAATTTTTGTTGAGCATATTCGATCGAACAATTAGGTTTATGCTAGTTGAGCATATTCGATATAATATTCTCAGATAACACTTAGGCTTAATCATATTTTGAGAGGCATTAATTTCCTTCTAATATATGAATGTGTGTATATGTATATACACACACGCACATACACACACCAACACATAAATCTTATGTTTAAATAATTAATTACAATATAAGTTTAAATTAAGTAATAATCAGGGCGTCTTCAAGTTTGGACAGGCCAGCTTCTTAGTCTCCGCCTCGGACCAACCACAAAGAATCACTCCCAAAACCACAAGAATGTACCCAAATGCTATAATTAAACAATGTTAACGAAACAATTAAATATTTTTAAATATAATAATGTTTTAAATATATATACCTGCCAAAATAAATACTACTCGCGAGAAATATGAAGGACAGAACCGTGGTTGTGATTGGATTAACCGCTGTATAACAACAAACTAATAACAATCCTGTTTTCGAAATAACCCATCCTGTAAGACTAAAAGAGAGTGCTATTCCAAACCACCCTGCATAACAAAGATATATTCAATTACTTATATACACTCCTGTCGTCCATCGCTCTCTCTCTCTGTGCCTGCCTGCCTTGCCTATCTGTCTCTCTCCCTCCCTCTCTCTCTCTCCCTAGAGAGAGAGAGAGAGAGAAGAGGAGAGAGAGAACAGGTGCAGAAAGAGAGAAAGAGAGAGAGGCAGGCAGGCAGAGAGAGAGAGAGAGAGAGAGAGAGAGGCAGGCAGAGAGAGAGAGAGACAGGGGGAGAGAGAGAGAGAGAGGGAGAGAGGGAGACAGACAGACAGACAGCAGAGAGAGAGAGAGAGAAGAGAGAGAGAGGCAGGCAGAGAGAGCTCTCTCTCTCTCTCTCGTATGCACTTACATCGTAAAGTATAGCAAGTATTACGTTGCTTGAAGGCAATGACCAACTTTCAAGAGTTACTATACAGGTGATTCCTAGTAAGATTGTGCCAGTAACCGCACATCCTGTTAACGCTGTTGCTGGTGCCTGATATTTCCTTAATAGAGGTGCCTATATAAAATCATATAATATATTTAAGTACATCACAACGTGTGTATACAAACTGATAACATTATGTGTGTGTGTTCACAATATGTATATTGAGAGAGAGAGAGACGTACACGTAGATACCTGTAGGTTAAGTGATACTGCCAGTCCAGTAGCACCAAGTGTAGTCATTAGAGCTCCAAGATACCAGGATATATCAGGGGATATTCCATGTTTTAAGAGAGTTGGACCTCTATATAAACTCATTACCACAGTACCACAGAATGCAACGAAGATTCCAAGGAGTTTAGCTTGACCATCGTATCTATATAAGTTGACCTTTTCTACTCTGTAAAAACATGCTAAATTTATATTAAAAAAATTAACTATTTAATATTTATTAAACATTATTATGATATAATTATACCTGGTAATAATTGCGATTACCGATGCCTGTATTGGTATTGTGCAACTTATAACTGTGGACAACACAGCAGAAGTGCTCTTCATTCCGTAGAGGAACAATAAGTTACTCGCAAAGAATTGGTATACGAAAAACGTGTTACGTGTGTGTGTGTGTGTGTGTGTGTGTGTGTGTGTGTGAGGAGAGAGAGAGAGAGAGAGAGAGAGAGAGAGATTTTGCATGTGTTATGACATATATTAAATGCACAAAGATATGCATAATGTACCTATATATATATATATATATATATATAAATGACAACCTTTTAATAATTTATAATTAAAATTATTACTAATTAATTTTTATTATCAAATTTTAATTTAGAGTTATGAGTTTTAAACTGCTAAAATGTGGATAAATATTAAAAAGAAACATTAAAAACATAAAATTTTATAGCCAGTAAATATAAAGTATATATAGATATATGTAAAATCTCTCTCTCTCTCTCTCTCTCTCTCTCTCTCTCTCTATTATTATATATAATATATCTGTGTGTGTATTTATACATTTATAATAATCTATTAATGAGTTGTTTATAATGTATAATCGTATGCATAATGCTTATGATATGTATGTGTATATGCATTATATACATGATATATGTCTCACGTATACAACTAAGATCTAATCATTGCTAATACCTTGGTATAGTTATACCGACTATAATTTAGAACTATAGATCTAAATAATATAAATTAAATAAATTTAACTTAACTTAAATTAATTGATTTAGTTCAAATTAACTTATAAATTTACAACCTTTTTAATAATTTATACTTAGACTTATTTATACTAATTAATTTTCTATTATCAAATTTTAATTTAGAATTATGAGTTTAAACTTCTAAAATAATCTAGATAAATATTAAAAAGAAACATTAAAAAACATAAATTTTATAGCCAGTAAATAGAAAGTACATATAATTAAATATGTATAGATATATGTAAAATCTCTCTCTCTCTCTCGATATGTGTGTGTGTGTGTGTGTAGTTATACATTTATAATAATTTATTAATGAGCTATGCATAATGCATACGATGTATGTGTATGTGTATATACATTATATATCTCACGTATACAAATAAGATCTAAATCATTGTTAATACCTTGGTATAGTTATACCGACTATAATTTAGAACTATAGATCTAAACTTATAAATTTAACGTATAAAATATATAAATATGCTTATATATATATACCCACCCGCTAGTTCCAGCAAGAAAGAGGGGAAGAATGACATCCTTACTGAAAGGCATTCGTTTCTTGCTGCAAATACAAATAATACATCACACACACGCACGCGCACACATAGTGTATATACACACCTTTCGAGGAAATAAGAAGCAGGTAAGAGGGCAATAGAAGCAGCAAGGCAATATAAGAAGCTAAAATATACAACATTGATCTCACTGAAAGAACTGCTTTATTTATTACCGCTCCCGTGGCTTCAAGTACCTTACTTAGTAGTAAAACTAAGTGAAGTATCAATTCCCCTTGTACAAATCTCACAAACACACTGCTGCTCGCCATAGCCAGTCACCCTGTAGTGTATTTTCAGGGGAGATATACATTGCTGGATGTAGACTCTCTAACTTTAAAGTTCTATACAGTTTTTTCTATTTATAAAATAGCTTTTCAAATATGCGGAGCTTTGTCGTCAACGAATACTGTAAGATTCCATATTATTGTTTTCTAGTACTTTGTTATGGAATGTTATAAAATACGTATTAACTGCCTTTACTGAACAGTACTCTAGAATGAGAAAAGAATTATAAGAATTGGAGGTATAGCTCAGTGGTAGAGCAATCGGCTGCAGTCCGATAGGTCAGTGGTTCGACCCCGCTTGCCTCCTTTTTAACGACATATATTATTTAGTTTTAGTATTGTATATTATATATTAAATACTAAATACAATAAAAATATTCTATTTATTATTATTGTCTCGTCTACAAAAAACAGTGAAGTAAAATTTATATATTGTATAAGAAATAAAATAAAAAATAAATCACACACACACACACACATAAATATATATATATATATATATATGCATGTTTATCCACACACACACACACACGTAAATTGATACTTAGTTTTAGTATCGTATATTAAACTATATTAAGTAGGTGGGAATATATTATTTATAAACGGTGGAGATAAAGAGACAAAAAGCACATTCATATGCAAACCACACACACACACACACATATATATGTGTGTGTGTACACATGTTTATATTAAATACTATGAATTACAAATTAACTATAAGATTTTGCATTTTTTTTTTTTAAATATTTTATTTATTATTATTGTCTCGTCTACAAAAAAGAGTGAAGTAAAATTAATATATTGTATAAGAAATAAAATAAACAAATAAATCACACACACACATAAATATTATATATTTATGCATGTTTATCCACACACATACACACCACGTAAATTGATACTTAGTTTTAGTATCGTATATTAAGTAGGTGGGAATATATTATTTATAAACGATGGAGATAAAGAGACAACAAGCACATTCGGATGGAAACAAACACACACACCCACACCCACACCCACACACACACACACACACACACATATGTGTGTGTGTGTGTGTGTGTATGTGTGTGTAAATCAACTAGTTATATTAAATACTATGAATTACAAATTAACTATAATATTTTACATTTTTAAAAAAAAATATTCTATTTATTATTATTGTCTCGTCTATAAAAAAGAGTGAAGTAAAATTAATATATTGTATAAGAAATAAAATAAACAAATAAATCACACACACACATAAATATTATATATATGCATGTTTATCCACACACATACACACCACGTAAATTGATACAATTAATATACATGAATGGTGAATTTTTTGATATGCTTTGACGGACGGTTGGGAAAATTCATCTACTTCTCTAGTCGTTTTCCTTACGCTTTATATGTAGTAGACCCACCTAGATGTGTATTTTGCATACAAACATGAGTAGAGACACGTGTCGCCTTCATAAATTTTCTGATGTAATAATCTGGTACGTCTATCAGCGTGGATTCTACGCGCTTCATACACACACATATAAAAATGTGTGTATGTGGGTCCATACATAATGCGTTAGAAGAGTCTGTAAAACACGATGTGTGCTCAGTCACACGTCATACATGGCCCAGTATTATAACATAAATACTCTTATTAAACTACTTCAACACAATAATAACCATTACATACTTAATATAATATAGTAAACTTCATATTATACACTATAAATATTCTTATCAAACTTCAAAATATAATGTAGTTTGAGTTGCTTAATACGTGTGTATATCCACGTTATGAGTAGGTAAAGTGGAAGAGGGATATACACGTTGTTGCGTGAAATTAATGGATTTTAGAGAGTTCTTCGCGTTATGAAGAAGTATTCCTTCGGGAAAATGAAGGATTTGTGTATGGGATTTGTGCAGGGAGAGCTTATATATCATCTCATACTGTTCGTGAGCAAGACAGTGGAGGGTTCTGCATCAGTAATCAACAAAGCTGTGGTATCCACTGGTATACATGTTGTGTATTTTAGCTTCTTAAGCTGCCTTGCTGCCTCAATTGCACTCTTATTAGCAGCGTATTTCCTTGAAAGGTACGTGTATGGCGTGCGTGTGCGTGTGCGTGCGTGTGTGTGTGTACATTCACTCAATTGGGATTCTCTCATGTGTTTTCTTACAGTAAGAAACAAATGCCACTCAGTCGGGATATCATTCTTCAACTCTTTCTTGCTGGTACCTGTGGGTAGGTACACACGCACGCGCGCACACACACACACACACACGCATATATATCTGTGGAGTACTAAAAACGCAAGTAATGACATAAGCAGATACGTATGACACGTATAACACATGTCGTACGCTGTTAACGCTGTTTTCTATATGTGTCGATGACATAAGCAAACACATTTTTTGTATGTTAGATATACGTATACACACACATATACATAACGATCAGATATGACCACACGTATACACACGTATAATACGTTTTATATTAATATGAGTACGACATGTAGACATGCTTGTGTATGTCATTTTATGCTGTGTGGTGTATTATTATAAGTAAACTAAGTATGACGTATATATATAAGGTATACATACATATATGTACATGTATAAGTATACACACACATATACATAACGATCAGATATGACCCACACGTATACACACGTATAATACGTTTTATATATAATATGAGTACGACATGCAGACATGCTTGTGTATGTCATTTTATGCTGTGTGGTGTATTATTATAAGTAAACTAAGTATGTATAAGTGGACGTATATATATAAAGGTATACATACATATATATACGTATATGTACATGTATAAGTATGTCTATGTGTGGTAAGTTTCCTGATTATGTCTTTCCAGAAACTTTGCGAGTAACTTATTGTTTCTATATGGAATTCAATACACTTCACCAGAGCTTGCTACTGTAGTAAGTTGTTCTATACCACTACAGGCATCAGCAATTGCCATTGCCATAGGGTACACACACAACACACACACATACGTGTGTGTGTGTGTGTAGTATGTATATGTACTAATATATTTCCTGTGCAGAGTAGAACAACTAAATCTATATAGATACGATGGACGGGCAAAGATTCTTGGAATCTTAATTGCGTGTGGTGGTACTGTGGTAATGAGTTTGTACAGTGGACCAACAATCTTAAAAACAGGGATGTACTGGTATCTTGGTGCATCAATGACAATGCTAGGTGGTTTATGTGCTGCATTATCAATAAACCTACAGGTATATATATGTGTATATACACATATATATGCATACACACACACATGTATATAGACGTATAGTAATGGCAAATTGTATATAGGCGCCTCTATTAAAAAAATATCGTGCACCAGCTACAGTGATGGCCGGGGGTTTAGTGACTGGAACTATATTAACAGGAATAACTTGTATGCTAATTCTGGATACATGGTCAATACCTACGAAAAACATAATACTTGCCGTATTCTACAGCGTAAGTGTATATGTATATGTATATACACATACACACACCATGTGTATACTGAATACAATACACACTAACTGCAGGGCTGGGTTGGATTTGCACTTAATATGGGTTTAACGGCCTGGGTAATCTCAAAGAAAGGATTGCTATTGGTATGTTGCTACGGTGCAGTACCACCGGTCTCAACCATGGTTCTCTCGCTGCTATTCATAGGGATCAGTATTCATTTAGGAAGGTAACTATATATTATATATCAATATATCTATTAGTTATTAAGTAACTAACATTGTTAATTATGTATAATTAGCGTTTTCGGTGCAATATTGGTGGTTTTGGGAGTCATTCTTTCTGGTTGGGCTGAGGCAGAGACTAACAAGCTTGCCTATACAAGCCTGGAAGATCCCTTGTTACTTGCATAGAGTACACTATTTTGCTATATATATTTTTGACGGTGGGAGGTCTCTAACTTGTATATACATACCCCTCCACACAGTATAGGATATTGTAAGAATGTACACGCATATCCTAAAATTTTATAATGTCCATTCAGTAAGGTATATTCATGTACATAAGGAGTATGCTGATGTGAAGTACCTGAAAAGGAGATGCCTCCTACCAACTATAGCAGCCTCTTCGCTAACTTAGACTTCGTATCTGCGTTGTAAGAAAATGAAGACACACACACATACACACACACACAACCTACTTACCTATGCCTCGCTAACCAGCTATAGCAGCTTCTTCATCATGTGAAGGATCCCATTTCTTCATCGCTAACTTCGGCTGACCACCGCTAATCTCCGTTGTAATTAGCACAGTGTCTTCCTCTTTAAAGTCTCCTTTTAATATTCCTTTAGCGAGCTCGTTAGTTACATATTGCTGGATAACTCTCTTTACTGGACGTGCACCGTAGTTAGGATCGTATCCAAGTTTTGCGAATAAATCCACTGCATCCTCTGTTATTTTGAATGATATCTTCCTGTGCTGAAGCCTCTTCTCCACGCTTTGTAACTGCATGTACACATAGGTGTGTTATGCATGTAAAGATCATGAAAGGCATGTATATGTGTGTGTAAAGACATGTAGGTAACGGGAGCACGTGCATATAGAAACGTGCTCTTTGTTTATATATACAATGACAGACATAAAAAGCGAACGGCAAATAAATCTGTGTATGTCAATGCCTCCTAGTATGGACTGACTATGTAATAATACAAGTATAATATACTTTAACATACATTACGTTGAGTACACATAATGTAAACGACCTCTAACGATGCGTGTGTCTGGTGTGTGCGTCAGAGAGAGAGAGAGAGAGATCTAATGGAAGTCCAATAAAGCTAAAACAAGAAGCTTCTCCATTAAAACCAATATTTAAATCGTTTAATAACAGATCTACAAAAAAATTTGGAATATACACTAGCACTGATATTATACAGTCGCTAAACATGCACACATACACACACCAGTTACTTACCTGCAATCTGACGATGCCCTTGATCTGAGAGACATCCAACGGCTGGAAAACGATAAACTCGTCGACTCTGTTCATAAACTCGGGCCTGAAAGTGGAACGAGCGACCTCCATAACCAGGTTCTTCATATTTTCATATGCTGAAATCTTATTGTTCCCAGATGCCTTTAAACTGTCGAGAATATGCTGAGACCCCAGGTTGGAAGTCATAATTACCACCGTATTTGTAAAGTTCACAGTCCGGCCTAACATTTAAAAACACATTACAACACCCACACACACAATGTACTATACATACATATAGACATGAATACACACACACACACACATTCATACATTAAATATATACACGCAAAAGTACAGTCATTGTGTACAGCTAAACATACTGCACTTCCGCAAGCACGTGCTGTTTATAGGTTCATAAGCCATACCTTGTGAATCCGTCACACGCCCATCATCCAAAATCTGAAGGAAGATATTGAAAACATCGCTGTGAGCTTTCTCAATCTCATCGAATAAAACCACTGAATAAGGCCTTCTACGAACACTCTCCGTAAGCTGACCACCTGTTTATCATTGAGTTATTTAAAAGTAATGTATACAGACGTAAATACATGTGTGTGTGTGTGTGTGTGTGTGTGTGTGTGTGTGTGTGTGTGTGTATAATCTGTGTGTACCTTCTTCATAACCAACATATCCAGGAGGAGCACCAATAAGTCGTGAAACCGCATGCTTCTCCATGTACTCACTCATGTCAAATCTTAACAATGCTCTATCGGTGTCAAACAGATACTCCGCCAATGCCTTGAACACAGAAGGAAGATTAGATATCTATTGCGTATAATTATGCACACGTAGATATAATATACATATAGACTGATATCTTTAACCACAATATAATTATGTAAAATAGATTAAAATAATAAACACGCCTAGTCCACTTAATATACACTATCTAGCGACATGCGCCCCCCCCCCCCCCTCTCACACACACACGCACACGCACACAGGATACCTTAGCTAGTTCTGTCTTTCCGACTCCAGTTGGGCCCATGAACATGAAACTGGCTATGGGTCTATTTGGGTCAGAGAGTCCAGCTCGTGAACGCCGTATAGCATCCGCCACAGCTTTTACCGCAGGATCCTGGAGATACAATTAATATCAGACACACACACACACACACACACACACACACACATATATATACATGTCATATGCTCCACTAGCATGGCATTCTTATCCCGCTAGATCGTATTAAAACTTTAATGTGGCAATATAGATTAAGCAAACAGAAGTATTTATATACAATATCATTATGTAGTAGATTACCTGGCCTATCAAGCGCTTGTGGAGATGGTCATCAAGCTGGAGAAGCTTCTCCATCTCAGACTGCAACAGCCTCGAAACGGGAATCTTGGTCCACTTGCTAACAATCTCAGCAATATCATCCGCAGTTACTTCTTCACGTAGCATAGTCTTCTCTGACGTACGGTACGTGGAAAGCTCAGTTTCTGCCTTGTTTAGTTGCTTTTGTAGGTTTATTAGCACTCCATACTTCAGCTCTGCTGCCCTGTTTAGATCGTAGTCCCTTTCTGCTTGCTGGATTTCAAGGTTAACCCTGTCAATCTGCAAAAGCACAGACAGTCAGTACTATACGTGCCAATTTATGTGTATGTGTATCTTGTGTTCTTCTTAAGTTATGTCTTTAAATAAATAATAGTTTAAACATATAATATACATACATACAGAAACAACTACGAAAATGTACAAGGTTACGCATTGATATGCAACGCATAGATGAAGCGTTCACACACACACACACACACACCTCTTTTTTGCAGGAGTTGATCCGAGCCATGATGGATTTCTCAAGCTCCCATTGCTGCTGCAACGCCTTTTGCTTCTCCTTAAGCGAAGCCAGCTCGGCCTCAATCTTGTGCAGTCTCTCTTTTGAGGCTTTGTCACTGTCGTGCTCCAAAGAGAGCCTCTCCATCTCCAGCTTTATTATTGCTCGATCAATCTCGTCTAGTGCTGTTGGTTTTGAGGTTCTTTCCATCTTTAGCTTTGCAGCAGCCTCGTCAACAAGATCAATGGCTGAAACGCAAAGCATCCCGTTATACACATACATACATTGAAAAGATACACGTGTACAACGTATACACATGCATATATATCATATAAATGCGTGTGTGTGTGTGTGTGTGTGGTGTGTGTGTGGTGTGTGATACAGGTTATACTTACATAGAGAAAGTAAAAACAAGTGTACATATACTCGCAATGTACATAGACTAGTATGTATAGCCTATATTTTGAAAGAAAAAGATATCCATACCCATCTGCGTCTGAAGTATATCTCTGTGTGTGTAACCATGTTATACATATGCCACAAAGATATACATACGTATGGATATGTACATAACGTCTTTGTGCGTGTGTGCGGTTTGTGTGCGTAAGTTCCCTATGTATACGATGATACAAAC
The DNA here is from genome assembly GCA_003024785.1 of Selaginella tamariscina. Lineage (NCBI taxonomy): Eukaryota > Viridiplantae > Streptophyta > Lycopodiopsida > Selaginellales > Selaginellaceae > Selaginella > Selaginella tamariscina. The sequence goes on from PUQB01000585.1 coordinate 144,082, forward strand.
ATGCACATTATTTAAAATATTATTATTAACTAATCTATACATACATATTTATACACCTTATGAAATCAGAATATGTTATGAAATTAATAAGAATAAAATTTGAAGTATTAGATAGATGTAATTTTGTTTATTTACATACCCATATGTTTTTGTTTGTATACATAAGTTTGTAAATGTGTATACACAATATGTATCCATGTGTATGTTAACTACTCCATGGAATGCATGCTAGTAACTCCAAAATCTCAGAAAAGGATCAGAAGAAGCTGTTGAAGGTAAATAGTAATAAACCTACGTACCTTTGTCAGGTAGGAAACGGTCACTAATATATCTCGAAGAAAGCAAGGCAGCTTCAACCAGAGCATTATCCGAAATCTTCACACCGTGATGAAGCTCGTACTTCTCACGCAAGCCACGAAGTATAGAGATTGTGTCCTCAACAGAAGGCTCTGCTACGTACACCTGTTGGAAACGCCTCTCCAATGCAGCATCCTTCTCGAGGTATTTTCTATATTCCTTTGTTGTTGTTGCACCTATACATCGTAGTTCTCCACGCCCGAGCATTGGCTTCAGCAGGTTTCCTGCATCCATTGCCCGCTCGTAGCACCTATACGACAAACCATTGTGTTAGTGATTATAACATCTGCGTAGAATTATATATATGTACAAATGACTCAAGAAAAATACAGAGGAACGTGGAAACTTACATAAATATACACATCTATGTAGCTTTAAATAAATAAAGATCGAAAGATACAGACAAATATCAAAATAAATGTTCCTTCCATTTGCATGTGATATAGACACGCGCGCGCACACATATCTAGTTACCTGCGCCGACTACCATGTGGATCTCATCGATAAATAGAACAATGTAACCTTCCGAGTCCTTCACTTCTTTCAGCACTGCTTTCAGACGATCCTCAAACTCTCCTTGGAATTTAGCACCAGCAATCAGTGCTCCCAAATCCAACGAGATTAACTACAGAAAAAAAACAGTTAAGCATGTTAAGCTATATAATTATGTACATATGTATTTCAATGCACATAAACATATTTATAAGAAAAACGTATCCAACTTATAATCCAGTTCAGCACCTTTCGATTTGCAAGCGCTTCAGGAACATCTCCGTGAATGATACGTTGTGCAAGCCTGTTGAAAAAGTCAAAATTATACATACGATTAAACCCAACACACACACACACACACGAGCGTATGCATTTATGAATGACTGCCTATACATACCCTTCAGCAATTGCCGTCTTACCAACTCCAGGCTCACCAATTACCACAGGATTATTCTTTGTTCGTCTACACAGAATCTGGATGCACCGACGGATTTCATCATCACGACCAATAACAGGATCCAGCTTTCCTTGTCGTGCCATCTCCGTCAAGTCAACACCATACTTCTAAAGCCTCGTACCTGTTCTCAGGAGCTACAAAAGAAGGCGTCAATATACAGAATGTATGTAAGTATTTATCATTATATATATATATAATATATATATATATATCACTTACATTGATCGGTGACTTTATGTGAGCCTCGAATAGACTCAATTGCCTCTTTAGTTGATTTAAGTGACAAACCAAACTGATTAAAGAGCTCCATTCCAATTCTTGGATCTTCAGCTAGCCCAAGAACTAGGTGCTCAATAGATAGATATGAATCTCCAAAGTCATTCATGTGGTTCTTAGCTCGACCAAACAGTGCCTCTAGATTTTGTCCAACCATTGCACCGGATATATTTCCAGTAACCTAGACATCCATGCACAATAAGTCTCAATATAGACTTTTACATAATATTTACCTTGGGTTGTCGCTGAATATATTTTTCAGTAGCTTGTAAAAGAGCTGAATTATCAACGCCAGCCTTGGTGAAAATGCGACGAGCAAGGCCATTCTTCTGCTCAAGTAAAGCCTTGAGAAGATGCTCTGTCTCAACTACTTGCTGCTTGCTGTTTTGTGCTACTTCAATGGCTGCTACAATTCCTTGCCATGCCATGTTGTAAAATCCTTGGCGAAAGCTAGCAAAACACAAGACATCTCTATATATGTAATATGTACGTACATGTGTGTGTAGTAATTGTTTCGGTATATATAAATGAACTCAAAGACTTAACCAGATAAAACAAGTATATCTTATTTTGTTTATCTAATTCGCCCTAACACAGCCAGTATGAACCCAAATAGCATACGATATACACGTAGCATGTTAGTGCTTGTGTGTGAATGCGTGTGTGTGTGTGCGTGTGTGTATGTGTATGTATATGTATACCCACAAATATGTTCCTAATTGCTATGCTTCAATTGATAAATCAATGGAGCAAACTACAATAGCCAGTGTCTGTGCGTATACTCACATACACAGACGTGTGTGTGTGTGTGTGTTGTGTGTGTGTGTGTGACACATTACAGAAAAGCATCTTTGTATACTAATGTATTTCTGTAGAGTGTGTGTATGTGATCTCTATAAATGTGTGTGTGTGTGTGTACAAATTATATAAATATTAAAATTACTGTTTGTCCTCCCAAAGCAACAATTTAGCGTTCGTGTCCGTATACATATTTGTATATCTACACAGGGTGGGTATTGTAGTTTGCAATAGTGGGTGGCGTATTTTGCTTGTATTGATTCATGGATGTGTTAACATTTGTATGTGTGCGTAGATGAATGCGTACATATATGATACTTCCATACATATTTTCGTGACATAGAGGTTAAGAAAACACACATCTTACACAGATTTTCACAATTCTTTTTCAACATATATGCATACATACAGAGGCACATATATGCATTCTTTTGCTGCTTATACTTACTGTGAGAGGTGCTTCCATACGAGATGTGCTGTGAAATCTGCCGTGATCGAGAGACCATGGGGCACCTCGCCTGTATAGATTCTCCACCATATTTTCATATGAGCCTGTTTTCTGCGATTCCTGCATCAAAACACACTCTTTGCTGTGCGAAATCCCCTGTGAACCGCCCGTGACAAAATTGATCGCTCCTAATCCACGGCCTCCATCGCAGCTGGTGTGGCGCGAGCTCCTTGGCGGCCAACAGCACCGTCCTGCAACTCTTCCTTGCATTCCTCTTCAAAACCCTAATCTAGCAAAACCCTAAACCCTGTTTGAGCTGTTGGAGTGCTCCTCAAGAAATATAGAGGTTTCCGAAGGGTTTTACACTGTTATTGCTCGTTAGGTGCACGTGGCAGCTGACTTCATCCGCACGTGCGCTATTTATACATTGTTATGTTTACATGTTTGTAGTTTAAATACAGTTGACACACATGTGTGTATGAAATTATTAATTAATTATCATAATTAAGTAAATGTTAGAAATACTACAATTTTCTATTAATTATATTATATTGTTATACAAAAGTGAATTACAAACTAATGATTAAATTATATCGATATTTTATTTCTTAGTTTTTAAAATACAACGGTGATATTTTGGTAAATGCAGAAGTTTAAAGTACAAAACCCTAAACCCCGTGTTTAGGGTTATTGGCGATGGCGCTACTTTGTTTCGTCGTGGATGTATCGCGTCTTCATGGCGCTGTGCTCCAATCCATTCAACAGGTAATATTCCTCTCTCCGAGATGGCATTTGTTCAATCTGCATTCTTTAGTACATATATACATACATACACGCACAACACACGGATGTGCGTCTAAAAATCAGTATATTGATGTGTTTTTATTTGCAGTGTCTTTTGCAGCTCGTGAATTTCTACGTTCTTAAATCGCAGAGAAGCGCTTCATCCAAACCAAGCGAAAGCAGCATTGGTCTATGCCTGATCAGAATGGACCCCGAGAGCAATTCATACAAGGTGTGATATATGCACATATATATACACATACTATATAAATATGTATATTATAGGAATGGCCAATGTCACAGCCATGTTGTTTAGGAGTATGAACCGAAAGGTGGCCATATTGTAATGGTATCCATTTAATTTAATATATTTACTTAATATTTAAAAATGTGTTTTAAAATAGTCACATCGAACTGTTTTTTATTGCATGTCGCTAGAAATTTTATACTTATTTTCAATAATCTTTTATTTTTTCAAAAACAATGTATGTTTTTAATAATTTCAAATTTTATTAATACTCTATTTGTAGTCTGTATAAACTATATGCGCTCTCTATGAAGAAAATGCTCAACAGTGTTTATCACACACAGCTTCATGTATTATGTGGATGGTTTGTATTTATTAATCTTTTACTACATCAGCTGAAAACCATAGCTGAGCCAAAAGCTCCTTTGAAGTTGAGAGACTTTCATCAAGCCGTCATAAACGGTCTGAACTCGGCATCCCCATTGCTGGAGTCTCAAGATGGAACAGGGCAAGGTAATGTGTGTGAACGTGTAAATGCACACACACACAACCACTGCGATATAAATGATCAACAATCCTGCCCATACAATACCGAGCATGAATATTGCCTATATGTGTAATACGTGATATTTTGCTGCAGTTTTAGCTTGTCTTCTTTACTCGAAGAAGTCTCTCCTTGGTTCCCTGAGAGCGCTACCAAGCGGATAGTGGTGATAAGCAACTGCTTTTGTGAGCCTGCTGAATCCTTCAGAGAAACAGTCTTGGTACACTCTCCCACACTCTCTCTCTAGATATGTGACTAATGTTGTAAACAGGAGGCTGCACGTAGATGTATAATGATCGACTTCATAGAGCTGGATCTAGCGGACCACAGCAACGACCAGTGTTTATACCCACAACCAAAACTCGCAGGAAAATTCAACATGGAGATTGCCGAGTTTGACAACTGCACTTTTCAGAGAATGCATTGGAGTACGTACTATGTGCGTAAACACGTATATGTGTGCATAACATCCCTTTTTGGATTGTTTAGATTCGGCAACTATTTCACGCCTTGTGAAAGACTGGCTGCAAGAGCTTGGTTCTGATGAAGAAGGATCTACTGAAGCGGTTCTTCACTTCACACTACAGGATGATATTAGCAAAGTCTTTTGTACGTTTTATCCTGCAATTCTTAAACTTAATGACATTTTGAAGCCGTGCGAGGTATGTTTGTGCGTGCGTGTGTCTGTGTCTTTCTGTGTGTGTGTGTGTGTGTGTGTGTGTTGTAACTTGTCTACAGGCATGCAGGTGTCATTGTATGGCACTGGGGTCGAACACGGGCAACAATAGAACACAGTGTCCCATTACAGGAAACGAGCTCGACAGCCGTGACGTGGCAGAGAATTGTCTGAAGATCGGAGACACGAACATTCTTCAGATGCCTTTGTTGTTCAAACCCCCGACAAGCTCTTCGTCTACCTGTCACTCATCCGTCATCTTCACGGTGGTTGGATGTGTGTGTCTTGCGTTGCTTAGCGAGAGTTTGCTGTTTGGCCTTCCCTATGTGGTGGTTGCTTCTTCTGAAGCTGATTTAACCGAATTTAGTGAGTCCTCTAACAATGATCGAGGTGAGTCACGCACGCACCCACCCACACACTTTACACACATTTACGAACACGCATTTATGTATGTATGTATTGCAGTGTTTACGGCACTTTGTCAAGAGTTACACAGTAGAGACGCTGGCCTGCTTTGCACGGCTAACATAGACATGGAGTCTGGGAATGAGACTTCGTTTGTGTGCTTCTACATTTTCCTCCCGGCTCAGAACAATTCACTTCTAGCAAAGGTACTTAAATTGCTGATCATATGCTTTAAATAATATAATAGTGAATATACACTATATTATGTAATTTTATAATTGCATAATTGGTTTAGAGAATAGCTACCTACGAAGAAGTGATGCCTTTGCCCCCAGCCATGCGGACTATCACAAACGTGCCTGACCATGTAAGGGAGTCAGTCAGCTCTCTGTTATCGAAGGTAAACAATATGCATTTATATAGACGTCTCTGTACATGTGTGTGTGTGTGGTGTGTGTGTGTGTGAGAGAGAGAGAGAGAGAGAGAGTTCATACGATAGTAGTTATACCACATGGCAACTAGTATATTAAATTCATACGGAATATTACTTTTTAGCATTTGGTAAGTAGTTTAATCTGGTATACTAATTCATATAAATCATATCTACCTGTACACACGGACACCATATACATACCTCTGTGCATTTGCATCTAGATGGAAGCTCAAAATTATGATCCCATTCAACATGGACGAGGCATTCATTCAAAATTGTCCAAAGTTGTAAAAGAAAGCGTGGAGTTCAGGTTAGCGGAGTTCAATTGTGTGTTCGTATACGTTGTGTCATACATTATATCCTACACATACATATAAGCATATACCGATGCTTTATACATGTGTACGGTATGTATGTATGTAAGGGAATGTATACCGTATGCATGTAATTACATGTATACCAATGTATATTGTTTTATTTTTACTGCAGATCAAGCCGTTTAGAGGCCGCACAAAACGCAACCAAAGTGCTTACGACACAACAACAGGAGCAACCGATCGGACGGCTGCGAAAGAATCTCCACGACATCTTTCCGAAGCAGCCAACGGTGCCGATGAAGCCATCTCTGCCGTTGAATGAGCCTCTCTCTGGACCAAGCCCAGACACCCGCCACGTGAGCAGCCACGTCAAAACGAACAGAATTTCTAGAGTCTAACGTGTTTAAGAATATCCATGGGATGTCCTGTTCTAGGGTTCATACTTCTAGGGTTTTATGGGAGAGAAAAAGGCGACATTCGTGAAGAGCACAGATGGAGGATCTGCGGCAGGGTCTTCGGCGCCTCAACAAATTTCACACCAGATGCATGGATTGATGCAATATAGTGCCATATCCAGGTCGAATGTGGGATTTCAGGTAAAATTTTCTTAAACGTTTCATATTAGTAGTTAATTTGATGTCTTTATGTTATGTGTGTGTGTGTGTGTGTTGGTGTTTTTCTCTTTAAATTTATAATGAGATTCAAAACATGCTATATATAGTGTCTATAGTTATAACATAGTGTATTAAGAACCAACAAAGCAATCAAACAATAATATGTATATATATATGTGTGTGTGTGTGTGTGTGTGTGTGTGTGTGAGAGAGAAGAGAGAGAGAGAGAGAGAGAGAGAGAGAGTGTATGTATGTACATATCTGTTTTCATTGCGAGATAATACATATTATAATATATAACTAAGAGAATAATCATAATTTCACAGATGTTATGTCCTTGGGTCTACATTGTCCTGGATGCTTGACAGGGAATACATTGAATGCAAGGTTCTATATATGCATGTAGGTAGCTGTATGAATCACTAAAGAATGTTCAATTACTGAAAAGTTTAGTTTGCATACTGACGTATATGCATATACAATATATCTATGAGCTATAACTTGGAACTTGTAGCTGTCTGTGTGTCTTGTATTCCTTGGCAACAAACACACACACACACACACACACACACATACGCACACGCACACGCACACGCATACATGTATGTGTTTAATTGTTAATCGTTTTTAACAGTTATTGAAAAAAGCAGGATGGAAAGAGGGTACAGGCCTAGGTGTAGCTGAACAAGGGGCACTAAATCCCGTGGACACGTACCTCAAGTTTGACAAAAGGGGAATAGGAGCGGAGAAAAGGGTAAACCCGCAGAGTCTTCATTAACAAAAAGGGTAGAGGAGAGTAACAGGAAAGGGGAAAAGGTCAAGAAAAAGATCATCTCTAAGGCTGCAAAAAGGGTTGCGGCTGAAGAAGTTAGATTCAAGGAACAGGAGTTTGCTCGTGCCTTCTTCAGAGAATGGGCTCCGGATAATGTATAGATTTAGAGAGCATAAAACAATGTTTAAATTAAACACATCACTATCTACTTATTTAGCAATTATTATTATGATTATGACTTTAAAATAAATTTATAGCCATAATAATTGGAATAAGTTTCGGGTTTTGAAAAGTTTATAAGGTTTTAATATAAATGCACATTAAACTTAAAATTTAATTACAGTAAAATAACATTTAAACATAGAGAGATATTTAAACTGTAGAATATAATATTAAATATTTATTTTAGAGTATAAAAAATTTATACTAAATTCACATAAAGCAATTTACTTAATTTACACAAAAATACTAATGTCTTATTCATTTTATCGTATAAATCTTGTTTAGTATTATTGAGTTCTATAGTGATTTTAAGAGGTAAAAGATATATAATTGATATTTTTAAATAATATACATGATTCTTTAATTTATGCTGAAGATGAAGATTTCACATGTGATTAAACAAAAGTGATATATATTATAAAAATATATTAAAATATCTTTAAAAATATGTTAATATTTAATATCAAACTTAATTATTTACAGAAATGATAAGGCCAAAGTATATATGTATTATAATATACATATAAATAATGTTGTTTTATCAAATTCTATGTTATAAAAATGGATTGTTTTAATGAAAGTTCTTTAATAATAATTATACATGTAAATTTTAATTTTGTTATTGTGTGTGTTCTTAAAGAAAAATCTTTATTGTACAATCATGACAAACCATACTAATGCATTAAGTTATATAATTTATTATTAAATTAAGTAAATACTTATGTTCACACGTAAGTTTTAATAATATGATCCATATTTTATTATTGCGTCTTTTCTTCTTATAAATATATATTTTAAATGTGATAATTTAATTAAATCAGCAAGTATAAAAAACATAATACATGTGATATTTTCTTAACATATAAATTTTAATATATATAATATATGAATTACCTTTATATATTAATAATTCCCTATTTAAGGTTTTATTTAAGGTAAATTTATTTATAATTTATCCTTCGTCTCTAGAACCTAAATATTTATGTATATTATATTGAGTTTTTATTTATTTCAAATATATATTTTGAATGTGATAATTTAATTAAATTAATGAAAAAAATTATAAAAATATATTACATCTTAATTATATTTTCTTGCACCTCCATAATACTTTATAAATAAGAGAATAATTATTTTAACAAACATAAATATGTATATACCAATTATAAAAATCAAATGGTTATAATGAATATTAAATAATAAAAACTCAATTATTTAAATTACTTCACAATCCTTTTTATTTTCAAATATGATTAAAAATATGAAACTTTAATAAATTATAATATATTCACTTAAAGAAATTTAACTTTATTTTAAAGTGTGATAACTTAAAATACTTTATTATTTTTATTTAATTATTAAGTTATAAGGAACTTTAATTTATAAATAAAAAGTTGCTTTACATAATGCGCATTGGCTTATAATAAGTCAAACAAAAAGTAATAAAAAAATAATATTATGTTAAAAAAATAACATATTTTTAATTTTAAAATAAAAAATGTCAATAATATTTATTATGAACCATATTTTTCAATTAAAAAATAAGGACTGTGTATGTAAATGCAGTTTTAAACTTTTTTGGTGTAAATTCTTATTGATATATTTATTCCTTATTCAAATAAATAGTTTGAGAATATAAAGTTTAGAAAATATTTTATTTAAATATTAATTTGTAAAATATTCTTTTTATTATTGTTTGTTTATTATGTAAATTAATAATTAAATTTGATTACGAATGATCCTTTCTAATGATATTTTAAAAGTACAAAAGAAATAAATAAAATTCTTACTAATAAAGTGGCTCTTTATTACATTATTATAAAATAATAATAATAAATAAATTACATTTAAAAAAAGATTATAAATTTTGTTTGGCATTTAAATAAAACTATATAACAATAAGAAAAAATCTTATTTATAACCACTTTAGTGTTTTCAAAAAAACTATGAAAAAATAATTAAAAATATAAGACAATAAAAATTTCTTATTTAAAAAGAATAAGAATACCCCTGAAGTGATTCTAACAAAGGTTTTTTTTTTATATATATATAAACATATGAATAGGAATAAAAAGAGTAAGTGTACCTAAATAGAATTCAGGTGTACATGCGAACGCTTTAGATTCCCTTATATACTAATGTGGAATAGATAACAAATATATTAATAACCTTAGATAATTCATTTTAATCGATTAAATAAAGAAAACAATGGGTTCAATTAACCATTAGGCATTATAAATAAATTAGAATCGTACAACATTAAACTATGTGATTGCATGTTAAAGTACACAAGCACATGTACCTCGGCATACATTGGTTTTGCAAAGATACAAGAACACCCGAATATAAACAAACACACATATACATATGCATGTGTATATACTTACACGTCCTCCTCCTCCAATACGTATGTGGCAGGGTGTAAACCGTTAGAAACGCTTGTACGAGTTTCACTCATTTGAAACTCACTATTGTGAAGCTGCTCATATGAGGTGGATGAAGTAGTACCGTTGTCTCTGTTGAAAAATGCGTGGACAGGAATAACACAGATGAGTAATGTTGCGAGGTGAAGGTTGAATTGAAGTGTTGCAGTTGCCTTTCCCCTCATTAAGTCCATTCCTTTGCAGTGCACTTTGGAGTCTTCTGCCCCGTGCGAATCCAGCCAGCAGCTAATAGCAAGCTTATTAATAATTACTCATGATTAATTAGTTTAAACAATATCATATTATTAACCTCTGATGAACAAGGATTATATAATATGATATTGAGTCTTAACATTTGAAATTGTCAATAAGCCTGCAATAGATACATATACATATACATATACATACATACATATATGTGTGTGCGTATGGGTGTGGAAAGCAGTATGTAAGATAATCAAGCAATGAAATATAAAAATAGAAAAGGAAAGGACAAAAAGCTGCTAAGATTTAAGTAAATCTATTATAGCTATTTAAAACGTATAAATCTTCAACTACCAAAAAGAATACCTTTATATACATAAGGCGTTGTACAAATATATTAAGAACATATGTTTACATTAGTATGCAGGTCTAATCTGGCTTATGATGTATAAAACTTGCTCCTAAATATAAAAACTTTAATAAAAAATGATTATATAAATAGTGAACAACATACACAGCCTCTAAATGTTATACACTTAATAAGATACACAGAGACATATAATGATTTTGTACACACACACACATACCCGTGAGCGATACCCGAGGAGGAAAACAACGAGAAAGCCATCTGAAGAAACCAGGTTCCCTGAAGAACAAGCCCCATGTTTTGCACAAGGCGAAGAAGCTCAGTCGTGGAATATGCAATCCTTAAACACGTAGCAACGAAGCATATTCCAATGGGAACTAGAAGAAGACGGTGATATTGGCTCTCAACACCTAGCTCATCGGGGTCTCGTACATAGAATAGAAAGAACTCCAGCCCAAAAGCGGTGATTGCTAAAAAACGAAGTGTTTCTTTTGGCAGTGGTAATAGACTGGTTTTCTCCTTAACTATTTCAGCGAGTGCATAAACGAGGAACATAAGTGCAGCACCTGAATAAAAATATACACGTAAGTTTCATATTCATACATAAGTCTATGTGTACTGTATACCGGAAGTGTATAAATATGTATTCAATGTGCAACTATTATGTATATATGTGTTGTATACGGGAAGTATATAAAACGTGTTCTTACGGCAGAAACACAAATTGTTCATTTGCAGGTAGATATGTATATATAGACTACCCCACTTACGTTAGCATCCATTTCCATAGAGGTGTGCATGCCATATAAAGATTTCGGCATGCTCTATATATAAATACATTAAGTCGGACCGTCCTGCCACACCACACCACACAGACACACAGAGTTCGTAA
>PUQB01000586.1:0-155772 GCA_003024785.1 Selaginella tamariscina
ATACATACAGCATAAGCATAAACCAGACAACGCGCGAAGCGTGAGAAAGAGAGAAAAAGAGAGATCTTCTACTCTGAAATATCAAATAACCTATGCATGGGAATAAAGGGAATCTTCTATAAGTGATTTTATAATATAATGTGTAATCGTGCTAGGTCATCTATAAGCGGACTTTTCTTCAATTAAGTATTTTAATGTATAGCTACTTTACAGCTAAATTATTGTCTACTAGTGATTCAGAAGTCAAAAGGTAACATCTATAGCTGATATATACGTATATAATACCTTAAAAGCAAAACATGTATCACGTAAGTACACTGGACAAAAAAATCCCTTTTAAGATGCTAGGGAGAGAGAGAGAAAATATATCCACGCAACACATATATACTTATATAAACTAATATATCTAAATAGCATATGTTATGTTTTTCAAGGGCTTACTACAAGTACTAAATGACAATGCGGCTCTAGTAACTAATCTACTTACGAATGCCGAATCTGAACCATTCCACATTTAATTTCGAACGAGAGAAACTTACATAGATATATCCTATATGTCACACACATGTACACATGTGTGAAATAATAACATAGATTACATACCGTACCTGTAGTTCTTTAATCTGTGCTCGCCGCCGACAACTCTGAAGCTCAAGACATGACGGTCTTCATCAAGGATTTCAAGTCGCTTCTGTACTACAGCTCGCAGGAAGCCCGGATGAGCGTAACATCACGAGTACTTCCGATCCGCGTCCCATCCCCTTCTCGCATCACACAGCTCTTAATGAAGCACTTATAAGCCTGCGGCGCATCGAATCTGCGCACGATTGACCATACTACAGACACCGGAGCATGGATCCACTGCAAAAGCACGTTCGTGCACTGATTCTCGCTGCAGATCTCATGCGTATGGTAGAATGCGGTCGCTTCCTGTAGCCGATTTGCTTCTTCCTCTTCCGGCACTAGACTTGTGAAGTTGAACAGATTGCTACTACTCTCGCAGGACGATCTCCTGCTTGGGATTCACTCATTTCTCGCCTCGATTCAGCGATTTCTCACAGATTTCCAGAGATTTTCTCGCACATACCTTGCAAAAAAACGATTTTTGGAAGATTTTCGGAATTTATGGTCCTCGCAAGCGATTTATCCGGAGATTATGATCCGCCGCAAGCACACAAACCGATTTTTTCACAGACTTTCGATCCAAGCATACCTTGTGAAGAGCCGCTTCCGCATCAGATGCCGGATGCGGATCGGAGCGCCTGTTTAGATTTCTAGAACCCTAAGCCGCTTCTCTGTGTCGTTTTCCGTTTCCTTCCTGCTCCTCTCCGCCATTCCATCCGAGGTCATGAATCTGCAGCTATGGCGGCACAAGAAACGAGAAAGAAGAAGACGAATAACGAATGAAAAGAAAAATGCACAAAGCGCACCTAAACTGTTGCTAAGTAAACTAAACCTCTCAGGTCTAGGGCATGAAAACATTAAATGATCCTCTGCCACGTGCCAGCCGGAGAGTCGTTGGATTAACGGCAAACTGAAGTCATTGCCGTCGGATCTGTCGGCAGGCCCCACGACTTTGGCGGTCTTGTGTTCAAGGTCCCATGAAAGCCACGCACTACCTTACAAGCTTATGACTTATTTCTTTGTGGACAAGGAATGCCTTTGATCTTTTATTTATTTTCCTCCGCATTCGATCATAGCCACACATTGTCTCCCTTTTTATTAACCAAAGGTACATTTAGTACCTATATTTATTTCTATGATTCTAACTACACATGTTCAAGAAAATATGCTATTTATATTACGCGATGCAACTTGTGGAATTCTCCCTATCAATCAATCACCTATGTGTGTGCGTGGTTTGCACACATACACGTGTTTATATGTGTGTGCGTGCTTAAAATATATATGTGCACACACTCAGATGTAGGAATCCACAAGGAAGCTTGTGGGTAGGACGGTCAAACACATCTCTTGATGCTAATCTACGAACGACGACAAATTCAGATATGCACTTGTCATACGAAATCCATACACTGTTCGCGTGTATATACGTATACGTATACGTAGAGCTACTGTTATAATGGATTACTTAGCTGCAATGCTCTGTTCCTCACACATGTAAGGTTGGTTTCTACCTCCTTCCCCAGCCTCCCCTCCACGAGTCCAACGGGAACCCAGATCTTCGGTTGCACTTCTAAGGTGTACGATAAGATAGTTTGTTCACTGCCATTGTTCTTATAAACACAAACTCTTAGTCACACGCACGCGTATATACACACACGTATACACACCTGTTCGATGGTCCATGAGCCGTGGAAGAGCTTAAAGTCACCCTGAACCATTTCAAAGAGTACAACACGCCGGATCCCGGTATCGAGGAGCTCTATAGGAGCTTCAGTCACTTCTATTATCCCCTTTGCTCTGAACTTCACACCCAGCCCCACGTCTTGTTCACCTATCTGTATGTATATATGTGTATATACGTGTGTGTGTGTGTGCGTGTGTGTATTGCTTGCCTGCAAGAGTTGAGCTCCATTCTCACGTTTCTCGAGGACTTGGCTTGTGGCAAGGCCGGGAATAAACTCGGCTAAGCCTTCGTAGTCAGTGAGCACGTCCCAGACTGTTTGTAGAGGAACTCCTCCAATAGCGACTGATGCGGATATTCTCCGGATATTCCTTGCGACTCTCTCGATCCTTACTGCTACAATGTCGTGTTTTCGTTCCTGTTCCTCCTCCTGTGGTGCGATTTCTGTGGAGCAGTATACAATTGGGTTGGTGTTGTTGTGTAGAGAGATTAGAGAGGAATGTTGCCTGTGTTGAGATTTGAACACTAATCTCTTGCATATTTTAGATTTGGGGCAATGCTTGGGTCTCCATGATGCATATGCGTTCCTGGATAGAAGAATGTCACTCATGGTCCTAGCCCTAAAACAGAGGCATTAACTTCCGAGTAAATTTCAATTATATCGTCATTTGTATATTTTTAAATATTATATATTATATATTTATATGTTCTATATGCCGCATACAAACATGAAATTGGGACACTTGCAGAATGGGCCCCCCCTGTTAGGACATGTATAAGAAAGTTAGGGGAAATTAATATTTCCCTTAAATTCCAAGGGTTTCTTGAGTTAAGTTTTTTTTATTTTTCAATTAACATGCACTAAAACCCATTCACATATGCATTTAAATAAGAAATATATTAATTCAAAAATGTATTAACCCTAAAGAAATTTACATTTTCATTCACAAGAAATTCACATTTAATTTTTATTTTCCTTCTTATGTCATAACAATAATACATGCTAAATCCCTTTTAAAAAGTATTGGAATTAAGAGGGCCCCATTGTGTAAACTAGCCATGAAATTCAACTCTCCCATTTTCAAATCAATTTTAAAACTTGTAATTATTTGGAATTATATTAAATATAATAACTTTTAAAAAAGTTGCTGATAAATAATAATAGTGAAGGTTAAAACTAAGTTTTACTCATTATCATAAAAGAAGGATTCATATCTTATAATTAGATGAATTTATCATAAGAAAGGATTCATATCTTATAATAAGATGAATTTATTAAAATAAGGGATTGATATGGGACAAATTCAAAAATTTGAATTATGTTAATATTTTTATTTTCTTAAAAAATAAGTTTATCCAATCACAACCATCTTAAATCCTAGTCCAATTGTTAAATCAAAGTACAAGTAGGATATATAACATGGGTGCTTAAGAATAAATTTATTAAGTAAAAAATAATAATTGGGTTAAGAATAAATTTATCAAATTAAGAATAATAACTGATTTAAGCAATTTTCATCGTGTTAAAATAACAACTAGGTTAAAGGGTCCAATTTGAAAATAAACTCATTAAATTTAGAATAACAACATGGAAGTATCATTAAATAATTAAGCACATGCATGGGTCCACTTAGAAAATTAAAAGTCAAATTTAGGAATAAACTAAAGATAAGAACTAAGTTATAATTCCAACATATGAATAAAGATAAACTAGGTTAGTATAACAACTAGCTTAATAATTGAGTAAAAGGTCTAATTTAATAATAAAGTCACTAGGTTAAGAAAATAACTAAATTAAGACTTGTAAGATCCACGTGTACGGCTGCATGTGCACATACTATTATTAGCGTAATGGATTTTGATAGCCGTTGGATTGGATTCAATCTGGACCACTCGCTCTTGTATATAAGTTAGGGTTTCTGAACTAATGGATATACACATTTCTATATTCTGAGCTCTCACATTGGTGGAGGTGAGGGGCACCTCTAACTGTCCCGACGGAGTGCTCGGATTTTGTGTCTTTTAATTTTCTCTATCTTCTTAGGTTAGCTTTTCCATTGTCTAGATCTATTCCTTTCTTGTGGATTTTGTCTCTTCTTCATCCATGAATCCACAACAGGCAAATCCCTTGTCTGTGGAGCAGTTACTCATGCAGTTGTTGGATGCCATGCGTGTGCAACTGAACAATCATTCTCAGTTGATGGCAGCATTCACAGTCCAGGGTACTCCTCCTACTCATGTTGCAAACCCCCGTGTCCGGCCGGATTTCTTTTGCGGAAATCCTGGAGATGATGTGTACCATTGGTTTGACCACTTCACTTGGTTGCCACATATCATTCGTGGGACGGTGCTCAGTGTTTGCGCGAGTTTCCTACTTGTCTTCAAGGGACGGCGTTGCAGTGGTACAATGGTCTGGACGTTGCAACTCGTGGAGATTGGAATATTCTTCCAGAGATCTTCAAACGTGCATTTGGGCATGCGGACGACTGTGATGATGCTTTTCAGCAGTTGCATCGTATTCGTCAGGAGCCATCTGAGTCGGTGATGCAGTTTGGTGTTCGCTTTCGAAGCCTTTTACTGCGTGCAGAACCTAACATGTCGGAACGCATCAAGTTAGGTATGTTGTGGCCAGCACTTCGTCAAGACCTTGTGGGGCTTGTGCATGCACTAGCTCCAGTGACTCTTGACGATGCTTTGAGGCTGGCACAACGATATGAGTCGTCACCTCTCCCACTTGCGCCTTCACGTGCTCTTGTTCCACTCCATGTTGGGGATGGACCTGCTCCGATGGAGGTTGAGGCTGTTGCGCTCGTGTACCAGCACAAGGTGGGGCCCGTGGACGAGCGTGGATGCAGTTCCGTTGTTGGGCGTGTGATGAGGTTGGACACACGTATCGGCGCTGTCAACGGTTTCCCGATTGGCGTCCCCCATTTCCAGGATGGAGGCCATGGCGTCAACAACGTCCGGTTGGTGCTGCTGCAGTGGAAGGTTGTGATGCGGTGGATCTTCCGGGAAACGACGAATCGCACGAAGAGGAGGGTCCTCGTGCGAATAAATTAGTGACCCCTCCATCTTTCTTTCGGGAGTATCATCAAGGGGTTCACTCGGCACCAAATCATCCGGTTTTCACTTTTCAAGCTCGTTTTAATCACACGCCTCGTCCTGTTTTCCTTTCAGTGTTGGTGGATACAGGTTCAAGTTTGTCCTCTGTTTCTCAATCTGTTGCTACACGTTGCAGCCTTCATTTGCGTCGTGCGGTAGAACCAGTCTTCATTCTGTACGGCAACGGACATACTCATGCTTGTTCGCGGGATGAAGTGGACATTGTTGTTCGTGTGGATGATTGTGAGCTCGAGCTTCAATCTTTGCGGGTGGTGCCGAGTCAAGCTTTTCACCTTATTCTTGGTATGGATTGGTTAACTCGCAATCATGCCAAGTGTGACTTTGAAAAGTCTCCCCCTTGTTTGACTCTCCCTCGTCTTTCTTCCATTCCTCTTACTTCTATTCCACTTCGTCCATCTGCTTCCACCTGCTTCCACTGCTTCCATCACTTTTGTCTCACCCTATTTCCAACCATTTTCCCTTCATGCTCTTCCTTTCTTCTTTGGATCCATCAGATGATCGTCGTGCTGTAGTTGTTGATCAACTCAAGAAGGAGTATGCTGATCTTTTCAACTTCGACTTGTCATCTGGGGCCAAGATTGCGACACGCCACCCTATTCCAACTGGAGAAGCTAGGCCAATCAAGGTACCTGTTCGGCGTCGTCACCAAAGGAGCTCAAGATCTTACGAGCGAATGTCAAAGAGATGTTGGAGAAGGGTGTTATCCGGAAGTCTCGAAGTCCTTGGGCGTGCGAACCTCACCTTGTGACGAAGCCTGATGGGAGCGTTCGATTCTGCATTGACTATCGCCCGTTAAATGAGGTAACCGTCTCAGATGTGTACCCACTTCCTCATACTGCAGACCTTTTGGATCGACTGGGGCGGAGCCGTTGGTTCACCAAGTTAGATCTCGCATCTGGATATTGGCAAGTTCCGATGGCTGACATGGACATTCCCAAGACTGCTTTTCGGACACCATTTGGCCTGTACGAGTTCCTGGTGATGCCTTTCGGTTTGAGCAATGCTCCAGCAACTTTCCAGCGTATGATGGATGAGGTTCTTTGCGACATGCCGGAGGTGACTGCCGATTTCATCGATGATGTTTTGATCCATTCGGATGGAACGTGGGAGGAGCATGTCGGTGATGTACGTAAGGTTTTGGATCGATGCGGGAAGTTGGTTTGAAGTTGAAGCCATCTAAGTGTGTGTTTGGATCAAAGGACACCACTTATCTGGGTTATCGCATTTCACGTGAAGGTTTGCAAGTCGATCCTGACAAACTAGTTGCAGTTTTGAAGTTCCCTACGCCAAAGTGTGTGAATGATGTGCAACGCTTTCTTGGCAAGGTACAATATCTGGGTCGTTTTGTGGATCATCTTTCAGATCGTACTGCACCGTTGCGCGCGTTGTTGAAATCGTCAATGACTTCTTTTGTTTGGTCTAAGGATTGCAAGCAGGCATTTGCAGATCTCAAAGAGTTGTTGACGACTCCTCCAGTTTTGGCGTACCCGGATTACACCCGTCCTTTCATCTTGCGTGTAGATGCTTCTGACATCGGCCTGGGGGTGTATTGATGCAGGAGAGTACGAGTGTTCCTGGCCAACGACATCCCATTGCGTACATCAGCCGTACATTGCAGCCAGCAGAGGTGAATTACTCCACGACTGAAAAGGAGTGTCTAGCAGCAGTTTGGGGTTTTGAGAAGCTCCATGCCTACTTGCATGGTTCGCGGACGTTGTTGGAAGGCGATCATGCAGCAGTCACTTCGTTGTTGAAGCGAAAGAATTTGATTGGGCGTACTGCTCGGTGGGCCTTGAAACTTCAAATTTACGACTTTGAAGTTGTTCATCCCAGGGAGTTCCATGGCTGATGCTGATGCTCTTTCTCGGGCTCCTCTTCCACCTTCTCTCTCTTCTGTTGCCCCAGAGGAACCAGTTGTTCCAGCTTCAGTGGACTTTTTGGATGAAGATTCCGTACCATCAGCAGTTGCTGTGCTTGACGTTCAGTGTCCGCAGAATGCAGAGTTAGATTTGCCGTCTTTGGATGAGGTTCGGGAAGCTCAAAAGGTTGAGCCGTGGATTCGAAGGCTTCGTGATGGGTTTGAGAATCCTGCATCACTTGCTGATGACTTGCCTTTCAGGCATTTACATTCACAGTATCGCCTTCAGGATGACCTTCTTTATTTTGTGGGGACTGATCCAGATGATCCTTTGCGGTTGGTGGTGCCTTCAATCTTCATTCCACGCTTCCTCCATGCTTACCATGACTCTCCTATTCTTGGCGGGCACATGGGACATCGTCGGGTGATGGAGAAGCTGCGCAGATCTTTCTATTGGCCGGAGTTGCGAGGAGATGTGATTCGGTATGTGCGTAGTTGTGTGTGGTGCCAAGCTCGCAATACTCCCCCATGTGCTTCGGAAGGACGGTTGGAGTCAATTGCAGTTTCTCGTCCGTTTGAATTGGTGGCATTTGATTTGATGGGACCTTTTCCGCGGTCAACTGCTGGTAACGAGTACGTTATTATTGCTTCTGATTACCTAACTCGTTGGGTAGAAGTTGGTGCTCTTGCTAGTGCGACTGCTTCTGCTGTTGGTCAGTTTCTCCTGAATCGGGTCGTGTTTCAGCATTCTTGTCCGGAGCGAATTCTCTCGGATAATGGTCCCGCATTTATGGCTGAGGCATTTCATGTTTTGACATCTCGATTAGGGATACGCCACACTTTCACAAGTGCTTATCATCCTCAGACAGATGGTTTAGTGGAACGGCTGTCAGAACCTTCAAGGGGATGATCGCGAAGTATGTGAACTTTCAACATTCAGATTGGGATGGTTATCTGCCGTCTCTCCGATATGCTTATGTCACTGGAGTTCAAAGTTCCATTGGTACTTCCCATATAAGCTTTTGTATGGTCATGACCCGGTGTTGCCAACGGAGTTGGGTTTGCCTTCTCGGTTACCGAGCTGCTGATGCTAGGTCATGGGATCGGTATCTGACGAGCATTCTTCCATTGGTTCGTGCGGAGTCAGCAGAACACTTGGGCCGCGTACAAGTAGGACAACAACAACGCTACAACTCGCATCATCGTCCTCCTGCGGAGTACAAGGTTGATGAACTGGTGTTGGTTCGTTTTCCCAAGCTTACGGTACGTGGTTTAGCTAAGAGTCTCCTTCCTCAGTGGAAAGGACCGTATCGAGTGCTACGGCAAGTAGGGCCACAGGTTTATGAGGTTCGGCACGACATTCAACCCGATCCTCCGGAGATTGTACATGTACAACGGTTGAAGCATTTTGTGCAACGGGAACAAGTTGTGCCGCCTACAGATCCACCAGTGCCTCCTCCTGATGTTCCTCCAGATCCGGGCCCGTCTACAAGAGAACCCTAACCAACTTACACCCTTCCGAGAGGAGGGGATGATGTAAGATCCACGTGTACGGCTGCATGTGCACATACTATTATTAGCGTAGTGGATTTTGATAGCCGTCGGATTGGATTCAATCTGGACCACTCGCTCTTGTATATAAGTTAGGGTTTCTGAACTAATGGATATACACATTTCTATATTCCGAGCTCTCACAGATCATTAAATAGTTTAAACCTTGCTTATTAGCTATCACAAACTAATTTTTTCAACTTATAATTCTCACTTAACTTATTAGATTGGAATTTTTGACTTGGAATTCTCACTTAGATTCGTAGTCTTGTATAGATTCATATAGAAAATTCATGAAACATGATATATATAACAATGTAAAAATTAAAATCCATAGTAAAATGTTGTGCTAATAATTGATATATACATCAGTTACATACGTTTGTACAAAAGAATACTCAAGTCTAATTAGTAACAAAGTAATGTACCTAATATCCCTTCATTTAGTCTTCTTTGGATTACCACCCTTCCCTTTTTTGCCTTTTATGACTCAATAACTTCTAGGGATTGGTTTGTTGATCATATCCTTCTGTAATGTTTTTTAACATTATATCATGGGTTGTGTTTTCCTTCTTCTTCTGGTATAAAAATTCTTCCTTGACTTCTTGTGATCTTCTTGAATCTTATTTGTTGGCACCTTCATGTGATTTTGTTTGCCTCTCTTTTCTCTTTTTTGACGGAGACTTTTTAAATATGGGAAAGTTCCTCACTTTTTTGACCCCTTGCTTTTTTTGCACTACAAACTTCATTTTGGTATCAGTTTTAAGAAGTTGTGGTTAATCTTCAACTTTTGTTTCATCACCACTAGACATTCCACTCAGCTCTTCTTAGCTCACATTTTCTATAAACTGCAATAGCTCAAGAAGTTTGTCAAAACCATATCTCTCACATGCGAGCAAAGTATCAAATTTATATGTATTTCAAAAACATTCCTCCCATTGCTGCACCACTAAATAGCATTTTTTCAATACTCATGAACAAGTCGAAAATATAATCACCCAGTTTAATGAAATTTATTAGGAGTATATAGCTAGTGCAATAGATTCTTTGAGCCCTAGCACTTATGACAAGTAAGAAAAATGGAAACAATATTTTTCACATTCATAATACCAATATTTTTCATTGATATTTCCTTCACATAATCACAACCAAACGGACATCAATGCACTATAATAAAACATAAATACACATTGTAGTTGAAGTTCTAAACAACTTTGGCTTCAACGATTGTCTAATGTTACCTTAGTTATTAAGAATGTCTAATGCTACTCTCAACACCAAGGTTTTTTTCAATAAAACCTCAAGTTTGGGCCAGCATTGTATGTTTCTTTGATTTTAATGGAAATAGATATTTGTGGTTTGGATCATGTAATTAATTATTTATAAAATTAAATAGTGTAAAAAGCATATGTTCAAACACTATCCATGGAAAAACTCTAGTAAAAGCTAATTCAATATTTGGTCATGTATGTGTTTAATCTCATAAATTAATAAGTTATCAACTTTGAAAACATTAACTCATAATTTATACTTTATATACTAATAAAGTATATAAATTATATGTTTTTTTGTCAAAGTCGTATAAAAAACCATAGAAAATTTGGAAATCACATTTGTTTGACTTGTTGTGAGAGTATGAGTTGAAGATATGGTATTGCTCAGTACCAAAAACCTAAATTTCTATTACAAAGTGAAAATGTGGCCTACAAATTGTTATTTTTTATTAAAGTTATAAAAAACTGTAAAAATCTAAAAATTGCATTTATTAACTTGTTGTGAGAGTATCAAGCTGGAAATATGGTACTATTAAGTATCAAAAACTTAAAAGTTCTAACAACTCACTAGAGAAAATTTCTATTACAAAGCAAGTTGAAAATGCGGTTGGATCTTTCTTATGTGTTAAAAGTGATACACAATGTATTCCACATCAATTTGTTAGAACCATTCCATAAGAATGAAACGCATCCAAAAAGATATGCAAACTCGTCTACCTCTTGAACTGTAAGTAGTTCAAAGTTGAATTTATATTAAATGTAAAAATATATCCATACATTATTATGTAAGGAATCTAGTTAAATAAAAGGGTTATTCTATATGCAAATCATCGTAGAAAGTGTTAAAGAATCTACAAAACACAATACAATTGGTAAATGAATTTAAGATAAGACTTAAACTTATTGTAATGTGCACTTGACAATATATTAAGAAATAAAAAGAATTTTATTTCTTGATTTACTAAGGGGTTGGCAAATAATTCTAATTAAAAGCCTCCTATATAATTTCTAATTAGAGTAAAAATTGTAATTAATTTATTATTTATTTAAGTGATAGACTTTATGAATATGCAAAGGTCTCGAGATAACTTCATGGTGTAGGTGGTACCTTTGCCTACTAAGTATATGGAACGACAATTTTAAAATACTTGGTATAGCATTATGCACAAAATGGATAATGTAAATTATAAATGTTTAGTTAATTTCGCATATAGTGATATATTATTTTGATTAAAAAGAAATTTAATATTATATAATATCTTGAAATTAAATGTCAACAAAGATGTTAACATTTTCAAATGTGAGGGAAGTCATAATTTTTTTTATGACTTTCTATTTAGAGGTTGATTATTGTTCTTACTTAAATATAGTAGGAAATAGGCCTACTTAGTGTAATTGTGTATTTAAGGATATACAATTGAATGTCGTTAAGTATTTTTTGAAAATTCTAAGTGAAACTAGATCTTACCATCTTAATTTTATGCTTCATTTAAATTCCTAATCACTTTTGTTGAGCCCTATGGTTATCCTAACCCCCCCATTGGGTAGGGTTTAGGGGTAGGGAGATAGGATAGATCCAAGTGTCTTTCACAATAAGGGCTAGCATGAAATGCCAACTCATTTATACAAGTAGGTAAAGGCGAGGCTCCTCATCTAATATATGTAATGAAACTTTTGGTGTTTAAGAAGAGAGCTCGTTAATTTTGTAATGGTGTAAACTTTAACTTGTATCTTTAAGGCACAACTTATATTATGCCACCTTAACTTCTAGTGCACATGAGAATGTTACCCTAAAGGTTGTTCAACCTCATTATTAACAAATCTATGCTACCCTAACCGGGTTTGTTGCATTTATGAAGTTAACTAATCCCTTTTGTTCAATAATCCATTTGCAAGTCTGGAAGGCATTGTCTAAATTCACATTCACAAAGTTTAGTAACAACATTTATAGTTCAATTGTTTACACATTTTAATTCACGAAAGTATTATTTATGTATTTAGCCAATTAAGGTGTGAGTTCTCGGAAGTTGGGTTACTAATATGCCATCTTATTAAATTTATGAGTTTTCAAAGTTAACATTTAATAAGTCGCATCGTGGCACTCGGTAAAAACTTTGACAAAGTATCTTTGAGAACTCAATAATTAATATGTTTTAACATGTTAATCTTGGATGTGGTTGAACATGTGGATGTTGTCGTCATGTGCATAGACAACAAGAAGGTGGATGTTGTCATCATGTGCATAGACAATTAGAATGTGTGAAGATGAAGAGAGTGCATGAAGATGAAGATTGTATGAGCATCCTTAATTCAACTCCAAGTCCATCCACATTCTTTTCACTATCATTTTGTGAGGTAGTAAGGTTTTATCAAGTTGAAGTACTCGCATAGTATAGAGACATTGGTAGATACCTTGACAAAAGTTTTAATTTTCTTTGGAACCGAACATCAACTAGGGTCAGGAGCTTGAGAGGAGTGTTGACAATAAGCTCAACGACTCATTGTGATCACGATTGAAGAACATGTGGATCTGCGGTTAGGCGGTTAGTTGGTTTAGCATATTAACAAGTGTGCCTTCTTTGTATTTATATACCAAGTTGTTTTTTTCCTCTTTTCATTCATGCATGGCTACGATTACATTTTAATATATCATGAAAAAAGATATTAAAAATGGGTAAAGAGAACCTGGCGATGCCCTTTTTAGGTTGATAATTAAAACACTTTAAACTCAAGTTAATTTCAAATTATTCCAAACCTTGGAAGCAGTAAGTCTCTGGAACATACACATATTGGGGATATACACAATACTTACTGTTGAAAGCGTTACGTCCACGCACATACAAGCGCGTAAGAAACAAATAGTGAATGTTGAAAGCATCACTCTGTACACATATTGCGGATATAGACAATACTTACTACTGTTGAAAGCGTTACTTCCACGCACATACAAGCGCGTAAGAAACAAATTGTTGTTGACATCTGATCCATCTGGCCTAGTTTGAACTTTGAAAGCATGTGGATTCAAGTAGGGTAGCACTGTGTATAGCAGGCAGTGACATTTGCTTTGCAATGGATTTCTTCAAGGGGGCCACATTCCTTGCTCTGTTTGTTGTACAGGTTGTTTGTAAGAGGTATGATATTCCTCGGAACTGGAACTTAGAAGAGACCGGTGTAGTCTATCTTTCGCCGAAGTCCAACTCATTCGGTTACACAGTGGTAAGCAATGGAAGCATGGATATAGTCAGTGACAATGGGAATTTCGCTCTTGCGTTGTGGGGAACAGAAGCATTGTCAACATAACTGAGAACTTCACTGGGAGCTTCTTTAACCCAATTTCTCTTGCCGTGATCATGCTGAAAACAGGTGAATCTCAAATTGCTGCAGTTCCTGTCTGGAAATTCGATTTATATGTATATGGCTATGGTTGGTACTATCAGTACTATGGCTATGAGCGTCCGCGAAGAATTGCAAAGGATCTTCCATGGTCCGAGATCGTGTTTAATAGTCTAGAGTTGAATGACACCGGCAACCTTGTTCTCTATAGAAACAGCGTTGTGGCGTGGCAAAGTTTCGAACATCCCACTGATATCTTACTTCCTGGGCAACTGTTGAAGTCCGGAATGAACTTAACATCACACCCTTATATATCTAAAGTTGTGCCTGGAGGTCTCGTGTTGTATATGGATACACAGGATTTTGACCTGGAGTTGTATCAGCAGCAGAGTTATGGTGTGTGGAGCTTGGAAACCCGTGGAGAATCATCAGTAAGATCTGTTTTGAAGACAGCGTGTCCTGGCTACGAATCTGTACTCCATTACACAGGGAAGGAGATTTACTTGTCTTACGAACCAGTTGTGAGTTTTGCCACTGTATGTTCAATATCTAAGTTGGTACTTACAACATCAACTTCAACATCATTTGTATTACCGTATCTTGGTCTGGACAACCATGGTGATCTTGTCCTGTACAGGTATGACTCAAACTCGAGTGATTGGGTTGCAGACGTTAGATTCTCCGATAGTTGGGGTGGTTCCTCTTGCAAGCTTCCGTTAGCTTGTGGTGCTTATGGCATTTGTGACCCAACTAACAAGAATGTTTGTGAACACGACGAAATTTGTTATTTGTATGGGGTTGGATATCCTTCGATCAAGTTCGCGGAGCCGATTCTGTCGACAACCAGTGCTGAACGTTGCGAACGTTCCGCTGATTGGATGATAATTCAACTGGGGAGTGCTTTGCATTTTCTCGGTTGTACGGGAGCTTGCGTCGAGATAACGATACCAGAAGCATCACTGCATTCGTTTGCCAATATGTGAACAGAGATTTTACATTTTCAACTGAAGGCATAATCTTTCTAAGCATTTTGGCAGGTCTCTGGTTACTGCTAGCGCTAGCTTTAGTTAAGTACGGGATAATGGCAGAAACTAAACATAAACTACAGGGATGGGTGAGCATAGTCAAGTATTATGTAGGTAATTACTTTAGCAAGGCCGTTCGAGAAGTCGAGAGCTTGCTATCCACAATGCAGGGACTGCCCCGGAGGTACACTTACATGGAGCTGGAGAGTGCAACAAAAGGATTTACTATGAAACTCGGTGCTGGCGCGTTTGGAACGGTGTACGAAGGGATGACGAGCGATGGAAGACATGTCGCGGTGAAGAAACTTGGCCAGAATGCGACGGACAATGCCAAGCAGTTTGTGACGGAGCTCGTCGGCGTTGGAGGTATAAGCCACCTGAACGTTGTGAAGTTGTATGGCTTCTGCATAGAGGGTGCAAATAAGAAGCTGCTTGTCTACGAGTTTATGCCCAACGGTTCTCTGGATAGATGGATATTCAGACAAGACGCGTGCTTAAGCTGGCAACAAAGAGTCGACATTGCACTCGGCACGGCCAGGGGACTGTCGTACCTTCACCAGGAGTGCAGCGAACCAATCCTTCATCTAGATGTCAAGCCTCAGAACATACTCCTGGATAAAAAGTTCGTTGCAAAGATTGCAGATTTCGGAATGGCTAAGCTTCTCACCAACCGAGAGGTAACTCAGGTGGAGACAGGTGTGAGGGGAACACCGGGTTACCTCGCTCCAGAGTGGATGGTGAGAGGCGTAGCGACCAAGAAATGTGACGTGTACAGCTATGGTATGGTACTGCTGGAACTTATAGGCGGTCGCAAGAATATAGACTGGGAGAGAGTGAGTGAATCGGAGACAGAGGATGTGTGGTATTTTCCTTCCTGGGTGTTAACCAGGTTAAAAACAACGGGGATGTGTTCAAGGTCGTGGATGAGAAGATTCGAGTTTCTGCCATGGAACAAGCTGGCCAACAGGTGAAGAACATGGTGTACATAGCACTATGGTGCATACAGGATATTGCGTCGCACCGGCCAAGTATGCATGAGATTGTGGAGATGCTGGAGGGACGTAGAAGTGTTGGAGAGCCTCCCATGTCCTTTCACTTTGATGCGCAGACCGATGATATTGTGAAGAGTGTTGTTGCTGTTCAGTCAGAGCAGCTTGTCACTGTTTCTTCTGAGCATTCCATCTTGTTATAATATTACTAATTAGTTTTATACTATAGTACATATATATATATATATATATGCAGAATATGTGTGTGTGTGTGTGTGTGTGTGTCTATATATATATATATATATATATAATGAATGAGGTCTTACAGGACGATGTTATCGGAGGCGAGCATGTCTGTTTACTTTCATTATCACTTTCTCACTCTCTCTCCCTCACACACACACACACACACACACACGCACACACGTTCTACATACCGGCAGCTTACAGTACAAGGGTTAGGGTTTATAATCTGATTGCAATCGTAGGTAGATATATTATCATTTACTCAGGAACGTCAAAGCGAAATCATCTGCTCGCACAGGCATGCACTTGTGTTTGTGCACCAAATATACAATAGATCATATGTGTGTATTGTATAGTATATATATAGATACATATACAGAGTATAAAAAAGTTTCCAATAAACATGGGGGACTATACATTATAAGTTATTGATAGAAAGAAAAATTAAAAAATTTATAAAATCTTTTACAAAATGTTGTATAAATAATCACTAATAATATAAGTAATTTTATTGATATAAAGAATATCTTCCAAAGCATTATATCTTTATTTTATATTTGTATTGTTTAAACTTATTATTTTAAGACATGGTAATTTATATTGAATATTATTTATAATAATCTATATGAAAAAGGAATTCGTCATATAT
The DNA here is from genome assembly GCA_003024785.1 of Selaginella tamariscina. NCBI lineage: Eukaryota > Viridiplantae > Streptophyta > Lycopodiopsida > Selaginellales > Selaginellaceae > Selaginella > Selaginella tamariscina. The sequence goes on from PUQB01000586.1 coordinate 16,357, forward strand.
TCCTTTTAATTTACTGAGGTTCTCCCTATGTAAAGATATCTTCAAATATAAATATATTGTTTGCTATGTAAAATATATTTACCTTGGCACAAGGCAAAGCTCATTTTTTATAAACAATTACATAAATTACGCTTTTTAAAAAGTGATTATGTTTTTGAATAGAGATTATGTTTATTTGAACTAATGTATTTTAATTATGTTAATGAAAGAGAATCTTGCTGTTGTTTTATTTGTTTAACAATAATTGGCAACTTCAATACTATAACCATCTAGCATTAATATATGTGTTAGAGTTTCAACCTTCGATGTCATGGGATAAAGAAATTTTAATTGATCAATTTCACTGTAATGTCAAAGACTTTCTCCTGACATTCTGTAAGGACTCAATAAGTTTTTATATCAACCATGCTGTACAATATAATAATCAGTTATTTGAATGTTGTTCATAATGATTCTGTTAAAGGAATATAATTACATGGCAATAGTGGTTTCAACCCTTAACACCAATGGTAAACCATGATCATGCTCTAGCCCTAACTCATGGAGTGTGAAGTTTGGGCTTCGAAAAGAAGGGAGAGACCATGTACTAGGGAAGGCGAAGACCCTCTATCTCAGTCCACTTATTGCTCATAAGATCATACTCAAGAAAGCTACCATGAGAGAAGGAAACCCATATAAGATTGGCTCAATCACTGCAAGTCCCTAAAATACTTTTGCATACTTTGTAACTGGATAGGTGTTCACTGCAATTGTTAAATCCACACTCTACTCCCTTGTTATTAAATATAAACAGTTACTGCAGGCAACAAATGCGAGACACTGACAATTAACACTGTCTGTCACAGTATCGACAAAACACCATTTATCTTGACTATGAGTGTATCTTAAGAGCCCCACTCTTGTCAGCACATCGTTGAAAATCACTGCAGAGACGTATAAGTGATTGTATCCTGATTTCCCTGTTCTTGGAGCAGTACCAAATAGACGTCAGAGTGTTCGCAACCTTAAACACGACCACTAGTTTAAATGGTTCCTCACAAAGTATGTGTGCTGCAAATATGTATTCCACTGGCAGACTAAGCTTTCCCCTACCGATTCTATAAACTACAATTAGTGTTAAAACACATAAACTCTCCTGAAGCAGCTAATAAACTCATCATGTTCTCGCCAAATTCTCTCCAACAATGCCAAGAACGAGAACTAGGCTCAAATAGCAATTCCTTAGAAATCCTTGTAGTTCGCATACTTTGGTTGCAAGCAAAGCCGCATTGTACGCTGCCTTGCAGAGTCTCAATTTACTTAAGACGTGGGAGAAAACATCAACCCTAACCCTAAGATGGTAATTAAGAATATACGAGAATATTGTGTCATGACGTGGCAACGTGACGATTGAGGGAAAGTTCACAACGACGGAGCGGCATTGTCGGGTTCTGTCATGAAGGAAGAAGAATGCTGGCATCCTGGGCAACAGCAGTGAGCAGGCTGCTTGGGGAATATCCCAGATCCCGGAGAATCTTGAGAAGGAGGTCTAATGGGCATCCGGTGAGGATGAGGCAAGATATCGTACCTATGAGACGTAGACGGAGGGTAAGTGCGTGTGTGTGTGCCTGCGCGTGTGTGTTGTGTGTGCCTGCGCTGCGTGTGCGTGAGAGATATTAAATGTTTAACTTGTGTATATGTGATAGAGGAGACGGAGAGGACGACGTACAAGACATTAATTAAATCTGTTAATCAATATTTAATCAAAATCATAATGATTTCTAACTTCGATATATTCTTTTATAAATGAATGAATGAAATTTTGTATTGTGAAGAGAAAATTATTATATTTGACTCCCTAGTTTTATATAATTATTAAACTAACTCTGTAATTTAATTATCAATTAAGTCTTGAGTCAATTTATTGCTGATCAGAACACATACTATATTGGTCAGGCTAAACTATAAAACACAAACGATAAATATAGTGTTTAATATTAAAATATATAGAGTTAATTTATTACTAATCAAAACACATACTATATTGTTTAAGGATATTGTTTAATTTAAAATATATAACATTGTTACATGTATATATTATTAATCTGATTAACCAATTTGATAATTATGTAAAATTAAAGGGTCAGTTTGATAATTATATAAAATTAAAGAGTTCATTTTATAAAATTAAAGGGTCAATTTGATAATTACATAAACTAAAGAATTAGTACATAAAACTAAAGGGTTAATTTGGAATATATAAATTTAAATGGTCAGTTTGATCATTTTCCTAATGAAGAGTCTATCACGAAACATTGTAGCAAAGCTTATCAAGTCTTGCGATACACACCAATGCAAGGGAGATACACACTGCGATACTCACCGAATACAATCACTTATTAACCAAGAACAATAACACTTACTTTGTTAATCTGCTCATTGAAATGTACGGTCGATGCGGTAGTGTATACGACGCAAGGACCGTATTCGATGATATACGGTTCAAGGATTTCTACTCGTGGAACCTTATGTTGGCTGCATATGCCCGCAATGGGGATCTCCAGGAAGCGAAGAGTGTATTCGATGAAATGCCGCAGTGGGATTTAGTTGCAGTAAACACTATCTTAGATCTCTACTCTAAACAAGGATATTTAGAGGAAGCTAAGTCTCTGTTCAATAGCATGGAGCAGAAGAACATAGTCTCGTGGACATCCATGCTTGCAGCCTTTGCCCAGAAGGGGCATTTGCAGGAAGCAGGTAAGTGCTCACGTTTAGAGAGAGAGAGCGTGTGGTTATGTACGTGCATATGCATGAACAGGTGTTATCTTCGATCAGATGCCGGAGAGAGACCTCACTTCATTGAACGCAATGCTATCTGCATATGGGAACGCTGCACACACGAAGGAAGCCGAGAGACTCTTCCGGAGAATGCCTAGTTGGAATGTAATATCGTGTACATCCATGCTAGTTGCTTATGGGAAATCCGGTAGCCTCGAGAGGGCAAGAGAATTCTTTGACAACATGCCACAGCGGTGTCTTATATCTTGGAATGCAATGCTTACTGCATATGCCCAGAACGGGCATATAGAGATTGCTAGTGAGATCTTTCTTATAATGCCACAACACGACCACGTCTCATATGTTGTCATGTTAACCACGCACGCTCAAAGAGGGGACTGGGAATGTACAAAGGAGATATACGATATGTTACCGGTTCAAACTGTGGAGTCGTGTACTGCGTTGATCACTGCATATGCCCACTCGGGGAAGCTAGAACAGGCAGAGGAAGTGTTTGAAACACTCCCGGTGAGAGATCAAATCTCTTGCAATGCAATGATGTATGTATACGCACAGGGAAATGAGCTTCAGAAAGCGAAAGAGCTTTTCAGTAGCATGCCTTGTGTAGACAACGTTTCATGGACTTCATTGATCATGGCAAATGCCCTTTCAGGGCATTTGGAGGAGGCCAAGTACATATTTGAGAACGTAGAGAACGATGGTGTTGCGCTTACTGCGATGCTGGGTGTTTATATCGAGAACGGGCATCTGGATGAAGCCGAGAGTTTGCTGGAGTCGATGGAGCTTGGATACAGTCTCCTGGACTACAGTCCTTACTGCGTATGCCCGAAACGGGCACCTCGGAGAAGCGAAACAGGTGTTTGATACTCTTCCAAGGAGAGACAACGTCTCGTGGTGCACGATGGTATCGGCTTTCGCACAGAACGGATGCCGACATGAAGCCGAGAAGATGTTCCAGACGGCGCCGAACCGGGAGGCGGATATGTAAACAACATGCTTGCGTTGTACGGTCGTACGTGCGGTATGGAGGGTCTCTGGAGCTCTTCTACACCATGGTGATGAACGGGTTCTTACCAAGGAAGCCTGCATTCGACTGCATATTCTCTGCGTGTGTGCACGCGTGTCACGTACGCGTAGGCTGCAAACTGTTCGTGTCCATGTCAGCAGACTATGGAGTGGACTGTGCCACGCGGCACCAGCACAACTGGATCGTCAGTATGCTTTCTAGATTGCAGAAGCTGGAAGAAGCTGAGGAAATCGTTAGAAACATGCCATCTGTGCCAGATGTACGCGACTGGATTTCTCTACTTGGTCGATGCCACGTAGGAACTCGTGCTGTGAAGGAAGCCTTCGAGCTGGATTCGAGTAACCCGACTGCTTATGTGCTTTCTCAATATCCTCCGGTTGAGCTAACACAGGTAATACTCTCTCTCTCACAACACACGCACACACGCACGCACACATACGCAGAGGCTGTGTGTGTGTGTGTCTGTCTGTCTCTCAGCTGGACGATAGCTTGCGTGCTTCTCTCGAATATCCTCCAGTTGAGCTAACACAGGTGATAATCTCTCTCTCTCTCTCTCTCTCTCTCTCTCTCTCTCTCTCTCTCTCTAAGGCTTGTGAAAACACACACCACACACACACAGTATTGATATAAAAGGGAAGTCTTTATTTAAGTTGCATAAACATTTATTGGAAGAACACTCACCAGATCATCTAGAACTTGGAGCAAGGAGGGAGACCAGTGATCTGACAACGCTGGGGCATGGACGGTGCCCCCTGTGTGTTAAACCCGGCCGCTTTCGCCTTTGCCTCGGCCTCGCACAGGCACTCCGGGTTGGGCTTGTAGCTCGCTAGGAGAGCACAGCACTGGTCGGACGGGTGACGTCGTTACTGGCTGCTGCAGCGCACACGGTGCAAACTTGGTTAAGTCATCCGAGCAAGACGTAGCTGCACAAACTGCAACTGCAAGAGTGCAGACGAGGAAGAAGACTGTAAGCTTTCCCATTTGAGATTATCAACAACCAGATACTGATGGGATTCTTGGGGATTTCATGGGGTTTTATAGGAGTCCGGCGCTGTAACGGGCTCGGTTCCCCGGGAATCAAGTCTCTCTTTAGAATGGAATGTTCCGGTCGCACGCAATCCCCTTGTATTATTGGATGGAGCTCGAATACACATATTCATTCATCTGCCACGTGTACCGTCTGGAATCTGCCACGTGGTTTCAGCTGAACATTAACTGCCTCGCTCCTTTCGAAAGGAAGATGGTCGATTTGTCGCACTCTGAGGATGAACGCAAGGGGTAGGTGTATAACTCACATATCATACATACATACATACATTATATATATATATATATATATTGTATATATATATATATATAATGTGTATAATCTCTCTCTCTCTCTCTCTCTCTATATATATATATATATATATATATTACAGAACGATATATGGTGGGAGAGGCGTGAGCAAGGAGAAGGTTTGGGAGCAAATTGGACTGCTTCTAGAGAATTGGAAAGATGAAGTTGTGCAATTTCATCTTAACGTAAATACAGTTTCTATATAAATATTTTTAATATATATAAAAATACAATTATATTAATTATGATATTGCAGGGATTGACCACATTGTTCACATATGGAGATATCAGGATGGATCTTCACCGTCCAAGGTTTGAAAAGACGTACGAAGGCACCACGTGTAACTACTACAACTTGGTTATAGAAGATGGATATGTTGTCCACGCGTCAATACATGTGGCAGAGGGACATAACTTTGGGCCTGACAAGATTGGTGAGGCGTTCAGGGCAAGCCTTGCTACAGGGAGGACTGCCGTACTGTTGCCTCCGTACCTTTGTACGGAAATGGAACCCGTACTTGAAGAGGACATCATTTTCCAACAAAAACTCCGAATTAAATATGAAATGTGGAGTGTGTGTGTGCATGCGAGCGTGTATGTACATGTTTAACGTTATAAATTTATAGTATTTTAGAAGTAAATAATAGATAATAAACCACACGATTTATTTATTGCATATTTTGAAAATCCAAGGGCAATTGGTAAATGTTATAATTCTGTTATTTATTATAAAATCAATACTAAACTTATCAAATCAGTTGTTCACTAAGGGAATTTACTTTATATTGGGAAAAAAAATACTATATGTTAAAGTCTCAATATATCCATTACACAATTAATAATCATAATGTTATCTTAAATTTCTCTATCTGATCAATTTAAATGTAAATGATATGTGTTACAATCTCAATCAATATTTACTATAGATTTAATAATTAAAATCATTACTTTGAAATCCTTTTATCTCTATAATTATAAAGTAATCATCGAGAACATTTTGATTTGAGGTGAATGATAAGTTTTAGCAAATCAACATTATTACAATAATTCCAATAAGATCAAAATCATAGTAATTTAACTTTATTTATATATAATGTATAGATTAGTTTGAAAAAATAAAAGAAATTATAAAATAATATTGAAGTATTTCAACTTGAGTTACCTAGTTTACTTAATAATTATCAAATATTTTTTTTATGTTATTATTAAAGAATATATGGGAAACTCTTATAATCAATTGCTTATACTTCTTTGATAGCAAGGAGATAAAGAATGAAATGATGAAATCTTCAATCATATATTATATAATCAACCTATTTAAATTAAATATATAATAACAATAATAATACTAGGAATAATTTACTTATGAAGTTTAAAGTTAGGGGCTTGTCAAGCTCTTTAAACACCACCCTCCCTTATCTTATTATATTTTTTATATATTTTATTTATACATATGATTTATTATGCATAAACTTTTTTAAATACATATTTTCACTTGGTTTTAATGTTTTATTAAGTAATTAAGTAGTATTTTTTTAGTTAATACAAAGGGGTGTTCAAATGGGTGTTCACTTAGCAGTCCCTAAAGTTATTGAATGCATGATTTCAATTCATATATTAATAAAGAAAATTAAATCTAAACTAATAATTTTAAATCTCAGCACCAAGGTATATTTAAAAATATTAGTGCTTAGGAATGTTTAATGATGTCCATTAGCATGTTGATCAACATTGTATTTTGACATGCTGAGTTGTCAGTACTGACAGGACAACAACGCCATACACCAGATTCCTGGTGAGGTTCATGATGACATTAGGGCGCTGAGGGTGATAATAAATTACAACCTTGACCTTGAAGTTGTGCGACACTTTCAATGCTATGTGTATTGATATTTTATGATATGTTTCTTCATTGCAGTGTGTTGATGTTCATTTGCTTGTGATGGTCATAAGGGGAAATCACGAGTTTATTTCTAACCCACTAAACATACAAATTAACACAATTATAGAAAATGTCGATGGAAAATACTAGTATTTTGAAAGTGAAACAATATTGCTTTCCTTCTCTAACTTGAACATTTTTTTTGCAAGCGCTAGGGTTTGGGGGAAATCTGTTGCTCTAGTAATAATGTTTCTCAGCAATCTCAATAAACCAAATGATTATGTCCTAGACTTGTTCATGAAAATTGAGAAAATGCTATTTATAGATGCATCAATGGGGAGCAATGTATTAGGAGTAAAGTTTAATATAAATGTGGTACTTTGGTCGCATGTGAGAAATATAGTTCTAAAGAACCTACTTGAGCCATTGCATTGCACAGAAGATGTAGAACCCAAACAAGAACCTAGTGTAATATCAATTAGTGATGAAAATACAGAGGAGGAAAGGAAAACAATGATAAGGAAAAAGTATCATAGTTTTTACTATGACTCAACCCTTTACTTTGGACGTTGACTATTGTTACTTACTGCACTATATTGACGGACCCTAGATGTAGTGAGAAATAGCCCTGTTTAGTGCACTTAGGTGTTTAGGGGTAGTCCAGCCGGCTATCTTTAGATATCGCAAGAAATTCTAAGCAAAGGTAGTACTTACTTTCTAAAACCCACCCCCGAGTTTGACATGTTAAATAGGGTTTAACCCTAAACTCTAACCCACACCCTAAAACCCTTGGGTAGGGTTTTAGGGTTAGGTTAGGCTAAGTTAAACACTCTCATTAAACTTAATAAGGGGCTAACTAATTTAGTGCCAGCCCACTTACAACATACAGGAAAAGAGGGGGGGGGGGGGCTCTGTCACATAAATAAGGTAGAGTATGTAGGAGTGAGGGTTCCTAGGTTCATGACTGAGCTCGTTACTCTTCTCCTCGTGCAAGCTCTAGCTTGTGTCGTCAAGGCACAACCTTCTGTTGTGCCACCTTAACTTCCAGACGACGGGGGTACGTCCCACCTTCGGGGTAGCTTACCCTTAATGTTGGCGAATCCTTGCCTGGGAGGTCTGTTGGGATGCACGTTCCAAGAAGCAGAGGTTGAGGCTTGTCTCCAGCCTCCTCCTCCACGTCAAGCTAGAAGCAACACAATACAGACATATATTTGAGATTTATATATATAACATGAACATGAAAACATAAAACACAACCCAGCTTGTAAAAACTATGACAATTTGAGCTACAATTCCCACATCCTTCCGCATGATTATCTCCTCCTTAACGGCAAGTATCAACACCAGTCATTCTACGATCATTCTTGTCTTGTCTTTATCTTGTTCCTTGCCTCTTATTTGTCTAACCATAGGCTACATGCTTTGCAGAAGCTCTATCGGGAGGATGCAGAGGACAACCAACGATGGACTACGAGCTTTTTAACTGCAACAACTTTGATATACACTATTGGAGCTGGAATTACCGCGGCTGCTGGCACCCGGCTGGCCGCGATGACAGGCCACCGTCAACCACTAGGCACTTGCTCCGAGTTCGCATCTCGTCAAACCAGCTCCTGCGTGCGTATTTACACACGTGGCTGCAGTGTCCACAGTGGTTTGCATCGCTGGCAATATCCACACACATACCTTACTAGGTCTTGAGGGATAATTGAGGGGTCACTCCAAGACCGGCAAAGCCCAACTAGAGCCAAGGGTCGAGGGGAGTAACAAGGAGGCAAAGATGCTGCCTATGCCGGGTTTGGACTCTATGTTCGACGCTTGTGGAAGCAAAGTACGATGGAACCCAATGAGTTTGGGTACCTAGAGTTGGCATTTAGGAGCCACGTTTGTGGCACTTGGTGCAACTCTCGAATCTAAGGGTTATGGCATGATAGCCCACATTGAATGTCACATGGAGATGTGACACTAGGCTAAACGTCACAGGTACAACGCCCGAGGCACACCCTTTAGGGTTATGTCATGGGCTTGTCGCTAAGGGGTTAGATACTCTGACAAACAGACATGCTTATGTTCATGCTAGGGTGCTAAGCCTTGGGCATTTAGGGAGGTTAGGTCTCGTAACTAAGTGTGCTTAGGCACACTTGGCTTCAATACGGCCTAAAAGCTAGGAAAATGCACAATCCCCCTCAATATGGCCTAAAAGCTAAAAAATGGCGCCTTAGACCGCTCGGCCATCCTGACCTGGAAGCTAGGATGGTTATTGAGCACTATTGAAAATGGCATTGGCTCGGTGCCAAGCAATCCCCTCAATATGGCCTAAAAGCTAGGAAAATGCCACAATCCCCCTCAATATGGCCTAAAAGCTAAGAAAATGCCACAATTCATGCTATTGTTAAGAAACACCGGTCGTGGGGCTCGAACCCACAACCACAAAGTTAAGAGCCCGCACTCTACCAACTGAGCTAGGCAAGCATATAGCATCGTAGAGAATATTCTAGGACTGTACCAATTTGGCATTCTGATGTCTATATGTGCTGTTGCATATCCATCTTGTGTCGTCAGCATCAGAAGTTGGTGCACTGCTGGTCTTGTGGTAGAATAGTACCTTGCCACGGTACAGACCCAGGTACGATTCTTGGGCAGTGCATGTATGCTACCCATTGCTTAAAGAAGTTCTGAGTTCTTGTCCCTTTACTTTAGGGTTTAGGGCGCTAGGGCACAAAAGTTCATGTATGCTACCATTGCTTAAAGAAGTTCTGAGTTCTTGTCCCTTTACTTTAGGGTTTAGGGCGCTAGGGCACAAAAGTTCATGTATGCTACCCATTGCTTAAAGAAGTTCTGAGTTCTTGTCCCTTTACTTTAGGGTTTAGGGCGCTAGGGCAAAAAGTTCTTGTTGCTTTAGGGCACAATTTAGTGTCACCTTTAGGGTGCTAGGGGTCAAGCCTAGCTGGTCTAGGCCCTAAACCCTAAACCAGCCTTTAGGGTTTTAGGACGCTAAAGGTTTTGCCCAAACTCGAACTGGGGACCTTTTAGTGTGTGAGACTGACGTGATAACCGGCTATACCACGAAACCAGTGCCCGTGGGGAGCTACATTAGTAGGGAGGGACACGTGGAGGTTTGGTCATTGGGCATGGGGCCTGCAAAGGAGAGAGGTTGAGGCCACCCACGGAGGGCCATCATTTGGCGTTGTGGGACTTGCCGAAAACAAACCGCCCTTTTGCCCACTGGACACCAATGCTTTGCATCTCCTCCATGATTCAATGTAGTACGAGTCGTGCAATTTGGGAAGAGTATGATGGACATTCCATTCCAATAGAGATTATCGGAATATCTTTTGCAGGCTACGGCTCCGTCCCGAGACACCCCTTCTCAAAACGTGACATATTCCATGGACTCCTAGAATGCCAAACCTGCTATGGTAAGAAGGGAATATTCCAAGAATATCGAGAGATTCAAACTCCCGTGGGGAAGAGCAGAATAGTCCATAGAGTCTTCTTAGGGGGTTAATTACATACAAGAGATCTGATACGGAAACCCATGGAACCAAGAAGGAAATATTCCACAAGTATCTTCATGGGGGGAGTTACAACACAACACAACACAAAACCCATGAGGGGACAACACATAAAGGGAATTTTCCATAAATAATCTTCTTGGGTGAGCTACATGCACATGAAAATAATAGGGAATATTCCATGAATATCTTCTTGGGGGAGTTACGGCGTATGACAACTGAAAGGAAGATGGGAATATTCATGAATATCTTCTTGGGAGTCGCATATAGCACAACCCGAAACCCCCATGACGCCAAGAAGCGAATATTCCATGAATAACCAAGATAGAAATAGTCTTGAATTCTTCTTGGGAGTCGCATAATAACACAGCACAACACAAAAACCCAGGAATATTCCATAAATTTCTTCTTGTGGGGGGGGTTTACTTGTGACTCATCTCAAAGCAAGATGGAAATATTCTCTACAATACAACTTGAAACCAAGATGGGAATAGACACAACTGAAAGGAAGATGGGAATATTCCATGAATATCTTCTTGAGAGTAGCATATAGCACAACCCGAAACCCTATGACGCCAAGAAGCGAATATTCCATGAATAACCAAGATAGAATAGTCTATGAATATCTTCCTGGGAGTCGCATACAACACAACACAACACAGAAAACCCATGAAAACAAAAGGAATATTCCATAAATTTCTTCTTGTGGGTTTACTTGTGACTCATCTCAAAGCAAGATGGAAATATTCTCTACAATACAACTTGAAACCAATGGGAAATATTCCGTAATAATTTCTTCTTGTAGGGGGGTTTACTGTGACTCATTCAAAGCAAGATGGAATATTCTCTACAATACAATTGAAACCAAAGCAAGATAGAATATTCTCTACAATAACTTGAAACCAAGATGGGAATATTCTGTAAATTTCTTCTTGTGGGGGGGTTTACTTGTGACTCATCCAAAGCAAGATGGAAATATTCTCTACAATACAACTTGAAAACCAAGAATGGGATATTTCCATGTGTACCTTCTTGAGGGAGTTATGTCGCCTGAGAGACTCGAACTCTCGCAGGTGAAACCCATGTACTTAACAGGCACACGCCTTAACCACTCGGCCAAAGCGACAACTGACTAGAGTGACGTCTACATCCCCACAACGACCTCAGGATCCTACCGACTAGAGTGACGTCTACATCCCCACAACGACCTCAGGATCCAGAGTGTCAGAGCATGCAATGGGCGGCAAAGGCAATGGGGTGAGAGAGGCTTGAACTCTCGACCTCAGGATCGCTCAATAGCTATGAGACCTATGCGCTAACCATCTGTGCCACCACCCCAAGGTACGCAACATCTTTGCCAAGCTGAATGGCTAGGAGTGGCATTTCTAAAATGCCACACTGCATGTGTGTCAGGAGGGGATTCGAACCCACGCCTCCAATGAGAGACCAAACTTGAGTCTGGCACCTTAGATCGCTCGGCCATCCTGACCTGGAAGCTAGGATGGGTATTGGGCACGTTTGAAAATGGCATGGGCTCGGTGCCAAGCAATCCCCCTTGGCTAGGGGAGTGTCTTCCTTGGAATCCAAGGGTTAAACAACCTAAACTTATTAGTAGGAGCCTTTTCGTGAAGCACTTGCAAGGTCATGTACTTAGGGTTTCCAAACCTAGCCTTAGGGAGTTTACTTAGTAGAACACTTGTGTCCGCCTACGGCACACTAAGTACTAGCCTAGGTCTAGGGTATGAGGGTGATTCCTCAAGGGTAAGTGACAATGCCTTAGCTCTGTCACAGGGGTATGTGTGAGACACATCTCCTTTGTAGGGTTAGGGCATGAGCTTGTCTAGGTCTACTAGGACAGGATCCTAAAGTCTATTTGGATTATCCTCTAGGGTTTAGGGATGGTCATTCTAGGGGACTTAGGGTAGGACTCTAAGTCTTCTGCCTAATTGGCCTCTGAGTCAGACACTTAGGTTATCTTGGAAGACTTAGCATTGCTCACACAAGGTAATGACACCGAATGGCCACTTGGTAGTCACGTGTTGGCCCTTTGGGTTAAAACTCTAACAATTGGTATCGGAGCCATTCTCTACGTCAGTAGGACTGCCTAAAGTGTGTGTGTGTTTTAGGGTTTAGTTAGTTCTAAATTCTTGAAGTACTATATCACTTTTGGCTAACATCTGAATTCTGCGTGGAGAGTTGGTCCTGAGATCTATAACTCTTCAGAGTACACCTACTTCTTAAGTGGGTGTGGGTTATGGACTCGAATGTCAAAGGTAGCACTTGGAAGGCAACTTCCAAGTTGTATGCCAGGTTACTTTACCTTATGGATGTTCATGTTACTTACCATATATCCACAAATGTGGCGTGTTAGTTTGTTCTGGCTTACAAACTAAGTCTTGTGAGGTGTGTCTTGTGATATCCTAAGTCTACACATTATTGAAAATTTTTCTTTTTCTTTAAGGTGTTTGAATTTGGGATAACACATGATTTGAAATAGACAGTGTCATTGAGTTTTGACTTAGGTCAAGATTCAATATCGATCCAACTATAGTGTTCAAACGGGGAAAGACTTATGTTCAAATGTGCGTCTTTGACTTCGGAAAAGGGGCATATTCAAACATAAGAGGAACACTACATTTTGACATAAAGTGTAAAATAAGCTCTCATTATAGTGCATGTTTCCAGAGTGTAACTCAGAAGGACTATGGTGATGAACTTATAATACAAGAAATGTCAAATATTAACATATGATGAATATGTTAAGCAGTTGGTTCTTAGATCCAATGTAATCAAAGTATTGTCGATGTTCAATATTTTGATGACGCTAGCTACAAGTAACATTAGGTGAAATAGTTTACTAAGTTCAAGTCACCTGATTTGAACAAAGTACAACTTGAAACCTTAGTTGTTGTAAGCGCGCACTTTATATTCAAGTTAGCTAGCTCGACTAACTTGATTATGAAGTTATTCATGTGGGATCATAAGAATGAAATAGAATAATAGATTTTGGCAGTAGACAAATTTAATGTTGCATCCCTATCAATGCAGCTTTTGGATGGATGGCATCTATCATAAAAAGTAATGTTGGAAACATACATTTACATTTTCAGTTACTGAGTAATGAAGGACTTGCATAGTGAAGGCGTTGCGCACACTTGTGCATTTTCATTGTTAACTCTTTAATCTTGAAATTGTAACGTTGTTTGCAATGGGGATAAGCTCTTGAACAAGGGTGATTCCTTGCTTAAGAAGAGCATGATTTGGGATTCTCCACTTAGTTTATCGACTAAGTAAGGAAACTTACTAAGTTTAATAAGTTATGTGTGTGGTGTCAAATGAATCGGAAGCTAGTCGGGTATACATTTTGGAGGTTTAAGTGCATGTACCTCCTCAGAGAGTCGGTATTCGATGAGAATTAGGTTGATATTGGTTTTCAATATTGATATCATTTTTGAGTCGAATACAATTATTCAAAAGACGGTTTCTTGACTTTGCATCATGGTCGTAAATGTGGGCATTCAAAGAACTTATAAAGTAGTATCTTCAGTTCTTTGAAATATCAAAAAATAGAACTATTTTTGACTCAAGATTTGATTGTATTTCTTGGGTTATATTAGTTCTATCTCAAGGTTTGATGGTGTTCCTTGAGTTGGTTCAATATTCTTGTAATATAATATTGATTAGTTCAAGAAGATGGTCTCCCTTCTTGATGATTGTGATACAATGTCCATAACGTATAGTTCAATATCAGTACAAAAATATGAGGTTTCCTATCACCTCATTCATTGAGATATTTCATATTTAGACTTTGAAATATTTATGACAATCTTTTAAGATTGATTATAAATGACTTGTCAAAGTATAGTATGATATCTCTTGAATATTGAGTTTGGAGCACTCAATATAAGACTTGGTTATGATCACATGAGTGGCCATAATCATGAAATATAAAGACTCAAGCGGATTTGAGTCTGACACTTTGGTAAGATAGTACCTTAGTATAATAACTTGAAACGTTTTTCAAGTTAGTTGAGAAATGAGGAGTTTCTTAATACATTACTTGAGGAGCAATGTGGTACGTTGATGATTGCTAGGTGTCTAAAGTGAATAATGTATCTTAGTTCGATGTACTGAACTAGATATTTTATTCATGTTTGGGGAGATCTATTGATTATAAGGTATGACTAAAACATGAAGTTAATATAACACTTCAGTGTTATGATAACATTTATGTGAAGGTTGATATCTTATTAAATCAGTTAGATAAACCAGACACTAGTTCATGATTCCTCTTAGTTTATGACAAAGTTCCTTGGAATACTATCATAACATTATATTTCCATCTCAAAAACTGAAGTTCAGTTCATGTAAACTAAGACCATGTTTATATTATAGTTGTAGCATTTTGATACATTGATATAATTGTAAATTTATATCCGCAAGTATAACAACTAGTTGTAAGCTTAAGATTTGAACGTTAAAACGATCATTATCCATTCAAGAGTATCAATATCGAAATTGCAACTGTTTATAGAATAAGGATTAGTTTTAAGAGACAGTTTGAGAGTTGGAAATAATATAATGTTACAAAGGTGTACAGTATTACGAGTTCAGGGAGACTCTTATTATAAAAATTAAGTTTTGAAATTTAATATTTTGAATTTAGTAAAAATAAAAAGTTAAGAATTATTGAATGACATCTAGCATGATGTGCTCTTTAGGGAATGAGTACAATGAGAGTAACAATTAAGAAACGTGTTATTTAAAGGTTGTCAATTAAGGCACTAGAGATGGGTTGAATTTCCTGGTTTCCACATTGGTTTGTAAAAAAAAAAAAAAAAAAAAAAGGTATGTTAACTTATCTGGTCCCTGAGTTGGTCGGTATTATGAAAGAGTACAAAGTCGGTTGTAAAAAGTGAATATTAGTGCTATTACACTTGGTAGTAGATTTGACTTGAATTTAATTCCCATTGGGAATAAAGTTATGTCAATGGCACATCAAGTGGATAGGCTAATTTCAAGTTGGCATGACTTTGTTGTATACATGTGTACAATCATGCGCCTCTGTGATCGCCTCTGGCTAGATTGACATGTTTACAAAGAATAGGGTTTCGAGAGAAGTACTCTAGTATCGGAAAAGAGCTTGATTCCGATAAAAGTCTCATACCTAATCTGGCGTAACTATATACTAAAGGGGATTGTCATAGTTTTTACTATGACTCCTCTTTTACTTTGGACGTAGACTGTTGTTACCTACTGGATTATGTGACGAACCCTAGATGTAGAAGAAACAGGCCCGCATAGTGCACTTGGGTATCTAGTGATGGTCCGGCCGGGTGTCGTTAGGTATTTGCAAGAAACTCTAGGCGAAGCTAGCACTTCCATTTAGAAAACTCTCCCCCGTTTTGACGTTCCAGGTTAGGGGTTTTCGCAAAGTATAGCTTGTCAAAATAAGGGTTAGGGACACCCCTAGGGTTGACCTAACCCTAGGGTTGCCCTAACCCCACGTCCTAAACCCCCCCCCTAGGGGTTAGGTTTAGGATTAGGATTGGACAACTCATTTTCTCTAAGGGCTAGCATTTCAGTGCCAGCCCACTTACTCATATAGGAAAACAGGGGGGGGGGGCTCCGTCACATAAATAAGGTAGAGTATACGTAGGAGAGCTCCTGGGTTCATGAATGAGTTCGTTGCTCTTCTGCCGGTGCAAGCTTCAGCTTGTGTCGTTAAGGTACAACCCTCTGTTGTGCCGCCCTAACTTCCAGATGCCAGGGGTACGTCCCACCTTCGGGGTAGCTTACCCTTAACGTTGGCGAATCCATGCCTGGGAGGTCTTGTCGGGATGCACGTTCCAAGAGGCAGAGGTTGAGGCTTGTCTCCAGCCTCCTCCTCCACGTCAAGCTAGGTGTAGCACTCACAGCCAAGCAAGGCACATCCGTGTCCTTGTCCAACTGTGGGCGTGGGATCTTGTTTGACAGGTTCACGTTACCTGGTTCCTGAGGGTTCATTGAGGGGTTCTAGAGTTGGCATTTAGGACCACGTTTGTGGCACTTGGTGCAACTCTTGAATCTAAGGGCTATGGCATGATAGCCCACATCGGAAGGCAGTGTCACATGGAGATGTGACACTGGGCTAAACGTCACATGGCAACCCGAGGCACGCCCTTTGGGGTTATGTCATGGGCTTGTCGCCAAGGGGTTGGATACTTAGCAAACAGCATGCTTGTGCTTGCACTAGGGTGCTAAGCCTTGGGCATCCGCTCAAGGGAGGTTAGGTCTCATAACTAGGTGTGCTTTGGCACACTTGGCTAGGGGAGTGTTCTCCTTGGAATCAGGGTTGAACAACCTAAGCTGTTAGCAGAAGCCCTTTCGTAAGGCACTCGCAAGGTCATGTGCTTAGGTTATCCCAAACCTAGCCTTAGGGAGTTTGCTTAGCAGAACACTCGTGTCCGCCTACGGCGCACACTCGTGTCCTCACTAAGTACTAGCCCTAGGTCTAGGGTATAACTTGGCCACTCAAACCCTTAGGGGTTAGTCGTGGTTCAGGGTACCCCTTGTCGCCCTAAAGGGGTTGTACTCCCGGATGAGGGTGATTCCTTAAGGGGTAAGTGATGATGCCTTAGTTCTGTCTAGGGGTATGTGTGGAACACACGTCTCCTTGATGGGGGTTAGGGCATGAGCCTGTCTAGGTCTTCTAGGGCAAGACCCTAAGTCAACTAGGGTTATCCCTCAAGGGTTTTGGGGGTAGACACTCTAGGGAGACTTAGGCTAAACCCTAAGTCAACTAGGGTTATCCCTCAAGGGTTCTGGGGGCAGACATTCTAGGGAGACTTAGGCTAAACCCTAAGTCTCCTGTCCACTTGGGCATTAGAGTCTAACCCTAGGGGTCGTTGGGGTTGTTCTGGGAAACTTAGCGTTGCTCACACAGGGTGATGACGCCAAATGGCCACCTGGCGGCCACGTGTTGCCACGTGTTGGCCCTTTGGGTTAAAACTCTGACAATTGGTATCGGAGCCTATTCTCTACGGTCAGTAGGACTACCTAAAGTGTAGTGTATTTTAGGGTTTAGTTAGTTCTAAATTTTTGAAATACTCTATCACTTTCGGCTAATGTCTGAATTCTGCGTGGAGAGTTGGTCCTGAGATCTATAACTCTTCAGAGTACACCTACTTCATAAGTGGGTGTGGGTTATGGACTTAGAAGGTAGCACTTGGAAGTCAGCTTCCAAGTTGTATGCCAGGTTATTTTACCTTAAGGTTGTCCAGGTTACTTTACCATATGTTTCCACAAGACGTGGCGTGTTAGTTTGTTCTGGCTTACAAACTAAGTCTTGGAAGTGGATCATGTGATATGCTAAGCTTACCCATTATTGAAAATTTTTCTTTTTCTTTAAGGTGTTTGAATTTGGGATAACACATGATTTGGAAACAGATAGTGTCCTTTGAGTCTTGGCTCATGTCAAGATTCAATATCGGATCCAACTGTAGTGTTCAAACGGGGAAAGACTTATGTTCAGAAATGCATCTTTGACTTCGGGAGAAGGGGCATATTGAAACATAAGAATGAACACTACATTTTGACATAGAAGTGTTAATAAGCTCTCATTATAGTACACGTTTTCCAGAGTGTAACTCCAGAAGCAGACTATGGTGATGAACTTATGATACAATGGAATGTCGGATATTGACATATGATAAATATGTTAAGCAATGGGTTTGAAGATCCAATGTAGTCAAAGTATTGTCTGATGTTCGCAATATTTTGATGATGCTAGCTGCAAGTAACATTAGGTGGAATAGTTTACTAAGTTCAAGTCACCTAATTTGGACAAGTATAACTTGAAACCTTAGTTAGTTGTAAGTGCGCACTCTGTATTCAAGTTAGCTAGCTCGACTAACTTGATTATGAAGTTATCTCATATGGGATCATGAGAGAGACTTCGGATAATAGCTTGAGGATTTGGTTTCTTATCGATATAGTTTTGGGATAGATGGCATGATCTATCAGAAAGAGTAATGTTGGAAACATACGTTTACATTTTCAGTTTACTGAGTAATGAAGGACTTGCATAGTGAAGGCGTTCGGCGCACACTTGTGCATTTTTCATTGTTAACTCTTTAATCTTGAAATCTGTAACATTGTTTGCAATGTGGGATAAGCTCTTGAACAAGGGTGATTCCTTGGTTAATAAGAGCATGATTTGGGATTCTTCACTTTGTTTATCGGCTAAGTAAGGAAACTTGCTAAGTTTGATAACTTATGTTGAGAATTACCAATGAGCTAGTAATAGTCGAATTTCCATTGGAGGTTTAAGTGTGCATGTACCTCCTCATAGAGTCGGTGTTCGATGAGAATTGAAAGTTGATATTGATTTTCAATATCAATTTCATTTTAGAGTCGAATACGATTATTCAAAAGATGGTTTCTTGACTCTGCATCATGGTCACAAATGTGGGCACTTAAAGAACAAATAAAGTATGTATCTTCAATCTTTCAGAATATTGAAACATAGAACTACTCTTGATTCAAGGTTTGATTGTATTCCTTGGGTTAGTCTTTGGTTCTATCTCAAGGTTTGATGGTGTTCCTTGAGTTGGTTCAATATTCTTGTAAGTATGATATTGTGTAGCGGGATTAGCTCAAGAAGATGGTGTCCCTTCTTGATGATCGTAGTTCAAGGTTCCTAACGTATGCTCCAATATCCAGTTCGAAAATATGAGGTTTCCTATCACCTCATTCATTGAGATATTCATAGCTTAAACTTTGAAAGTATTTATGACAGTCTTTTAAGATTGATTATAAATGACTTGTCAAAGTAAAATATAGTATCTCTTTAATATTGAGTTTGGAGCGCTCAATATCGAAACTTGGTTATGATCACATGAGGTGGCCATAATCATATAATCGAAATACTCAAGCAGACTTGAGTTTAACACTTTGGTAAGGCACTACCTTAGTGTTATAACTTGAAACGTGTTTTCAAGTTAGTTGAGAAATGAGACATTTCTCAATACATTGCTTGAGGGGCAATGTAACACTTTCTGGATTGCTAGGTGTCTAGAGTGAATAATGTATCTTAGTTCAATGTACTGAACTAGATATTTTATTCATGTTTGGGGAGATCTATTGAAATATAAGGTATGACTAAAACATGAAGTTGATCTAACACTTCAGTGTTATGATAGCATTTATGTGGAGGTTTATATCTTACTAAATCAATTAGATGAACCAGACACTAGTTCATGATTCCTCTTAATCTCTGAACAAAGTTCCTCGAAATACTGTCGTAACATTATATTTCCGTCTCAAAATTGAAGTTCGGTTCATGTAAACTAAGACCATATCTATAATGTAGTTGTAGCATTTCGATAAATTGATTGATGATTATAAGTTTATATCCACTAGTATAACAACTAGTTGATAAGCTTAGGATTTGAACGTTAAAACGATCATTATCCATTCGAGAGTATCAATATCGAAATTGTGACTATTTATAGAATAAGGATTAGTTTTAAAAGATGTTTATCAAAAACACTAGTTGTTTCAATTATGGAAATGCTATACTTGTTATAGTGTTGAAAAACATTTACGAAATAAGTTTAAGAGTTGGAAATAAATATAATGTTACGGAGGCGTACAGTATTACGAGTTCAGGGAGACTCTTATCGTAAAAACTAAGTTTTAAAATTCCGTATTTTGAACTTAGTACGATAAGGAGTTAGGAATTATTGAATGACACCTAGTATGTTGTGCTCTTTGGAGAATGAGTACAATGAGGGTACTAATTAAGACAAAGATTGTTAATTGAGGCATTAGAGATGGGTTGAATTTCCTGGTTTCCACATTGATTTATAAGAAAGTATGTTAGCTTATCTGGTCCCTGAACTGGTCGGTGTTATGAAAGAGTACAAAGTTAATTGTGAAAGATGAATGGTAGTGCTATCACACTTGGTTGCAAATTTGACTGAATTTGATTCCTATCGGGAATAAATTTATGTTAATAACACACCAAGTGGATGGCATTTGGTAGGTTGGCAAGACCTTGTTGTATACATGTGCACAGCCATGCGCCTCTATGATCGCCTCTGGCCAGATTGACATGTTTACAAAGAACAGGGTTTTACAACTTGTACTCTTGTATCGGAAAAGAGCTTGTTTGTTCCGATAAAAGTCTCATACTTAGTCTAGCGTAACTATATACTACGAGAGATAGGTATAGTAGCAGACCCTTATGAAAAGGGGTAATGAGAAACACCGAGGGATGCAGAGATGTAAGCTATAATATCGTAACATGTGGGACCATTGGAAAATCAAAGAAATGCGAAGGTGTTTGGTCAAGCATTTGAGAAGTGCTTGTTGTGCGCTAGATGACAGAGGTCGTCAACAGCTTTAATATAAAGGAATAAAGCAAGTCTTTATTTCTTATTAACCAAGGGGCCGGCAACAACACTAACTAGAGGCCTCCAATATAAATTCTAGTTAAGTAAAGAAATTAACCAGTGTTGTGTGCGTCGGGTGACAGACTTTGCAGACGTGCAAAAGGTCTCCAAGTGACTTCATGTCGCAGGTGGTGCCTCCGGCAGCTGGGTTTACGACTCAGTGAACGACGGTTCTGAAGTACTTGGTTTCGCGTAATGCAAGGGGGGTAATAAAAATTATGTGAACTTTTGGCTGACTCCGCATAGAGTGATATGTTAGTTTTGGTTAGTTTTCTCTAACATTATCTAGTCTTGGAGTTGGACGTCAACGAGGACGTTGACATTTTCAAAGGCGGGGAGTGTGTCATAGTTTTTACTATGACTCCTCTTTTACTTTGGACGTAGACTGTTGTTACCTACTGGATTATGTGACGAACCCTAGATGTAGAGAAGAAACAGGCCCGCATAGTGCACTTGGGTATCTAGTGATGGTCCGGCCGGGTGTCGTTAGGTATTTGCAAGAAACTCTAGGCGAAGCTAGCACTTCCATTTAGAAAACTCTCCCCCGTTTTGACGTTCCAGGTTAGGGGTTTTGCAAAGTATAGCTTGTCAAAATAAGGGTTAGGGACACCCCTAGGGTTGACCTAACCCTAGGGTTGCCCTAACCCACGTCCTAAACCCCCCCCCTAGGGGTTAGGTTTAGGATTAGGATTGGACAACTCATTTTCTCTAAGGGCTAGCATTTCAGTGCCAGCCCACTTACTCATATAGGAAAACAGGGGGGGGGGGCTCCGTCACATAAATAAGGTAGAGTATACGTAGGAGAGCTCCTGGGTTCATGAATGAGTTCGTTGCTCTTCTGCCGGTGCAAGCTTCAGCTTGTGTCGTTAAGGTACAACCCTCTGTTGTGCCGCCCTAACTTCCAGATGCCAGGGGTACGTCCCACCTTCGGGGTAGCTTACCCTTAACGTTGGCGAATCCATGCCTGGGAGGTCTTGTCGGGATGCACGTTCCAAGAGGCAGAGGTTGAGGCTTGTCTCCAGCCTCCTCCTCCACGTCAAGCTAGGTGTAGCACTCACGGCCAAGCAAGGCACATCCGTGTCCTTGTCCAACTGTGGGCGTGGGATCTTGTTTGACAGGTTCACGTTACCTGGTTCCTGAGGGTTCATTGAGGGGTTCTAGAGTTGGCATTTAGGAACCACGTTTGTGGTACTTGGTGCAACTCTTGAATCTAAGGGCTATGGCATGATAGCCCACATCGGGAAGGCAGTGTCACATGGAGATGTGACACTGGGCTAAACGTCACATGGTAACACCTGAGGCACGCCCTTTGGGGTTATGTCATGGGCTTGTCCAAGGGGTTGGATACTTAGCAAACAGGCATGCTTGTGCTTGCACTAGGGTGCTAAGCCTTGGGCATCCGCTCAAGGGAGGTTAGGTCTAACTAGGTGTGCTTTGGCACACTTGGCTAGGGGAGTGTTCTCCTTGGAATCCAGGGTTGAACAACCTAAGCTCATTAGCAGAAGCCCTTTCGTAAGGCACTCGCAAGGTCATGTGCTTAGGGTTATCCCAAACCTAGCCTTAGGGAGTTTGCTTAGCAGAACACTCGTGTCCGCCTACGGCGCACACTCGTGTCCTCACTAAGTACTAGCCCTAGGTCTAGGGTATAACTTGGCCACTCAAACCCTTAGGGGTTAGTCGTGGTTCAGGGTACCCCTTGTCGCCCTAAAGGGGTTGTACTCCCGGATGAGGGTGATTCCTTAAGGGGTAAGTGATGATGCCTTAGTTCTGTCTAGGGGTATGTGTGGAACACACGTCTCCTTGATGGGGGTTAGGGCATGAGCCTGTCTAGGTCTTCTAGGGCAAGACCCTAAGTCAACTAGGGTTATCCCTCAAGGGTTTTGGGGGTAGACACTCTAGGGAGACTTAGGCTAAACCCTAAGTCAACTAGGGTTATCCCTCAAGGGTTCTGGGGGCAGACATTCTAGGGAGACTTAGGCTAAACCCTAAGTCTCCTGTCCACTTGGGCATTAGAGTCTAACCCTAGGGGTCGTTGGGGTTGTTCTGGGAAACTTAGCGTTGCTCACACAGGGTGATGACGCCAAATGGCCACCTGGCGGCCACGTGTTGCCACGTGTTGGCCCTTTGGGTTAAAACTCTGACAGAAATAGGTTATAGTAGTAGACCCTTATGAAAAGGGGTAATGAGAAACATCAAGGGATGCAGAAATGTAAAGTTATAATATCGTAACATGTGAAGATGTGGACTATTGGAAAATCAAAGAAATGCGAAGTTGTTTGGTCAAGAATTTGAGAAGTACTTGTTGTGCGCTTAGATGACAGAGGTCATCAACAGCGTTTAAATTAAGGAATAAAGCAAGTCTTTATTTCTTATTAACTAGGGGGCCGGCAACAACACTAACTAGAGGCCTCCAATATAAATTCTAGTTAAGTAAAGAATTAATCAGTGTTGTGTGCGTCGAGTGATAGACTTTGCAGACGTGTAAAAGGTCTCCAAGTGACTTCATGTCGCAGGTGGTGCCTCCGGTAGCTGGGTTTACAACTTAGTGAACGACGATTCTAAAGTCCTTGGTTTCGCGTAATGCAAGGGGGGTAATAAAACTTATGTGAACTTTTGACTAACTCCACATAGAGTGATATGTTATTTTTGGTTAATTTTTTCTAACATTATCTAGTCTTGGAGTTGGACGTCAACGAGGACGTTGACTTTTCAAAGGCGGGGAGTGTGTCATAGTTTTTATTATGAACTCGACCTTTTACTTTGGATGTTAATTGTTGTTACCTACTACTGTTGATGGACCCTAGATGTAGTGAGAAACAGCCATGCTTAGTGCACTTAAGTGTTTAGGGGTAGTCCGGTCAGTTATCTTTAGATGTCGCGAAAAAACTCTAAGCGAAGGTAGCACTTACCTTCTAGAAAACCCACCCCCAATTTTGACGTCTTAGTAAGATGAGTTTGGCATGTTAAATAGGGTTAGGAACACCCCTAGGTTACCCTAACCCACGCCCTAAAAACTCCACCCCCTTGGGTAGGGTTTTAGGGTTAGAGTTAGGCTAAGTTAAACACTCTCATTAACTTAATAAGGGGCTAAGCTAATTTAGTGCCAGCCCACTTACACATACAGGAAGGGGGGGGCTCTCCGTCACATAAATAAGGTAGAGTATGTAGGAGTGAGGGTTCTTGGGTTTATGATTGAGCTCGTTACTCTTCTCCCGGTTGGCAAGCTCTAGCTTGTTCGTCAAGGCACAACCCTCTGTTGTGCCGCCCTAACTTCTAGACAATAGGGGTACGTCCCACCTTCGAGGTAGCTTACCCTTAACGTTGGCGAATCCATGCCTGGGGTCTTATCGGGAGGCACGTTCCAAGAAGCAAAGGTTGAGGCTTGTCTCTAGCCTCCTCCTCCATGTCTCTAGCCTCCTCCTCCACGTCAAGCTAGGAGCAACACTCACAGCTAACTGGGGCATGTTCATGTCCCTGTCCAACTATGGTTGTGGGTTCTTTATTGACATGGTTTCCTTACTGGGTCTTGAGGGATAAATTGAGGGGTTTTAGAGTTGGCATTTAAGGAGCCACGTTTTGTGGCACTTGGTCAACTCTCGAATCTAAGGGTTATGGCATGATAACCACATCAGGGAAGGTAGTGTCACATGGAGATGTGACACTGGGCTAAATGTCACACGGTACAACACCCAAGACGAGACACGCCCTTTGGGGTTATATGTCATGGGCTTGTCGCCAGGGAGGGTTTGGTCTTGTAACTAGGTGTGCTTAGGCACACTTGGCTAGGGGAGTCCTCCTTGGAATCCATGGGTTAAACAACCTAAGCTTTTAGCATGGAGCCTTTTCGTGAGCACTCGCAAGGTCATGTACTTAGGGTTTTCCAAACCTAGCCTTAGGGAGTTTGCTTAGTAATACACTCGTGTCCGCCTACGGCACACTAAGTACTAGCCCTAGGTCTTAGGGTATGACTTGGCCACCCAAACCCTTAGGAGTTAGTCATGGTTCAGGGTACCCCTTGTCGCCCTAAAGGGGTTGTACTCCCAAATGAGGGTGATTCCTTCAAGGGGTAAGTGACAATGCCTTAGCTCTATCATAGGGGTATGTTGTGAGACACGTTTCTTTTATGGGGTTAGGGCATGAGCTTGTCTAGGTCTACTGGGACGGATCCTAAAGTCTACTCGGGTTATCCTCTAGGGTTCAGGGGATTGGTCATTCTAGGGGACTTAGGGTAGGACTCTAAGTCTTCTGCCTAATTGGCCTCTAAGTCAAACACTTAGGGTTATCTTAAAAGACTTAGCGTTGTTCACACAGGTAATGAAACTAAATGGCCACTTGACAGCCACGTGTGGCTTTTTGGGTTAAAACTCTGACAAAAAGATCAAAGTGAACATGAGGACGAACACAATAAATTAGTTCCAAATCATAAGTCCACATATGAAAAGAACAAGTTAGTGAACTTCACCTTTTGAAAAGTCTTCGTCAAGAGGAAAGAGAAATGAAGGCACAAGAGGTCATAAGAAAATAAGATCAAAAGAATTCACAAGAATTTGAGGAAGAAGTTTCATTGAGGAATAAAAAGAACACCTCCTGTAATATAAAGGTTAAAAAAACATTTCCAAAGACTCATTTTGCAAATTAGATTCCAAAAGTTCTTAAGACAAAAAAGGGAAAGGGCAATGGTTATAATAAGACCAATTAAAGTGATAATAAGTAGACAACTTTGCTATCTTGTAAAATGAAGTAATATTTTTGTAAATATTTTTATAAACAATGTACACATCAAATTTAAGCACATGTTCATACAAGATTTTCTATAACATTCTCAACATTATTGATTATACTTTACTTCATGTATTTTCTATTACACAAAGAAAAAACAACAACAAGATTCTCTTTTCATTAGCATAACTGAAATATATTAGCATTATTATTTCAAATAAAATATAATCGTTGTTAAAAAACATAATCACTTTTTAAAAGGTGTATTTATGTTAGAGTTTTAACCTGGAAGGTTAACAAGTGGCAACATGTGGTTACTAAGTGGCCTTTCGGTGTCAAATTCCTTAAGTGAGCAACACCAAGTCTTCCAAGACAACCCCTAGAGCATGACTTAGATGCCCAATTAGACATAAGACTTAAGGTCCCACCCTCATTTTCCGAACCTTAGAGGATAATTCAAGTAGACTTTAAGATCATGCCCTAAAAGACCTAAACAAAATCATGTTTCAACTCCGCTAATGAGACATGCCTTGCACATACCCGAGCCAAGGCATAATGACTTACCCCTTAAAGAATCGCCCTCATTAGGGAGTACAACTCCTTTAGGGTGACAAAGGGTGCCTTAAACCATGATTAACCCCTAAGGGTTTGAGTGGTCAAGTTATACCTTAGTCCTAGGGCTAGTACCTAATAAGAACACAAATGTGCACCGTAGTCGAACACAAGTGTTTTGCTAAACAAACTTCTCAAGACTATACACAACCCCACAAGTGCCTCATGAAAGGGCTTTTACTATGAGTTTAGATTGTTCAACCTTAGATCCCAAGGAGAACACCCTATAACCAAGTGTGCCATTAACACACCTAGTTATGAGACCTAACCTCCCTTAAGCATATGGCAAGGTTTAACACCTTAATTTGAGCACAAGTGCGCCTGCTTACTAGAGTATCCAACCCCATGGCATTAACCCCAAGAACAACCCTAAAAGGTGTGCCTTAGGCATTGTCTTGTGTGCCATTTAGCCTAATGTCACATGAAGATGTGACACTGTTTCCTAGATATGGGCTATCATGCCATAGCCCTTTGGATTCAAAAATTACACTAGGTGCCACGAATGTGGCTCTTAATGCCAACTTTAGAACCCCTTTATTATCCTTCAGAAACTCCGTAAAGAAACCATGTCAACCAAGAACCCATGACCAAGGACAGAAACATGCCCTACTTAACCGTGAGTGTTATTCTTAGTTTGATGTGGAGGAGGAGGCTGGAGAAAAGCTTCAACCTCAAGTTTTAACTTCATCTAGAATTTTTACAAATACCTAATGACAGTTGAATGAATTTAGAAGTTTATTCATGGGTTAAATACAAGTATACATCAAAACATCCCAAGGGATTTCATATAAACCTACTCTTATTCCCATCCCCTAAAACCCAAGCATCGCTGAGTGTCCAAGAAAAAAGTGATCAATTCAGACCTTTACGGGTCTAGTCTCTCGCCCTGGATATTGTCTCGAGCTTTAATCTCCAAACCACAGCTCACAAGTACACACCAAAGCAAAAAACAAATATAAACAAACGAGGCCAAACCAATCTGCAACAGATGCCCAAAGTAGCTCCATGACAACCACTATAGCATACCACATACACATCCACCAAAGATTAAAAATCAAATGCCCAAGGATATGCCCAACACGCATCAAAATGACCACTTATTACAAACACACTAAACCTCTTCGTAAAAAAAGGACCATCGTTGCAGTTGCCTTCTTAGAAGATACCCATTAAACCTTAGAGCAATCCCCCATAAACTGTATAGCAAATGCCCATCAAAGAGGAATAACACCATACTAGAATAACCATACTTTCCAAGCATGGGAGCCTCACGCTCGAGATGTGCTAGGCTCAACGCACACGCCAACAAGCCATAAATGGTGGCTCCTTACCACCTCAAACATGAGGCTGCACTTCCACTAGTAGCTCAAATCCCGGGAACTCGACTTAAAAAATACCTAATGACAGTTGACGAACCATCACCATATACCCAACTTGCACTAAGCATGCTTATTTCTTATTATATTTAGAGCTTGTCAATATAGTTTAGTAAGAACAACAATCAACATCCAAAGTAGAAAAAAGTCATAATAAAAATTATAACAATTTATATAATTATTTCAGCATTAAGGTAAATATATTCAAAAGATATTTTTACATAAGGGTAAAACATCTACATTGATGAAATTTAAAGGAATATTCAGCAAATTCCTTTCTTAGCTTTTCATATGGATTTTATAAATAATATCCAATATAAATTGCCATGTCTTCAAATAATAAGTTTAAACAATACAAATATAACAAATAAAGATAATGTTTTGAAATTCCTTTTGAAGATATCTTTTATATCAACAAATTACTTAATTATTAGTGATTATTTAACAACATTATTCTTAATGTTCAAAATAACATTTTGTAAAAGATTTTATAATTTTTTTTAAATTTTTTTTCTTTTATCAATAACTTTTAATGTATAGTCCCCAATGACTCGCAATGTTTATTGGAAACTTTTTTATACTCTGTCAAATACGTAAATGTATCTATATTATACTATACAATACACACATATGATCTATTGTATATTTGGTGCACAAACACAGTATATGTATACTTCGAGCAGATGATTTCACTTTGACATTCCGGAGTAAAAACTGATTAATATATCTACCTGCGATCATAAGCCCTAACCCTTGTATTGAGCTGCCTGTGCTTTACTGGTATGTAGAACGTGTGCGTGTGTGTGAGAGAGAGAGAGTGAGAAAGTGATAATGAAAGTAAACAGTTGGCATGCTCGCCCTCCGATAACATCGTTAATAGTATCCCTGTGAGACCTCATTCATGTATAGTTTACACTATCTTATATATATATATATTATATATATTAGTATAAAAACTAATTAAAACTTTCATCTTAACAAGCTGGAATGCTCATAAGAAACAGTGACAATCTGCTCTGACTGAACAGCAACAACACTCTTCACGATATCGTCAGTCTGCACATCAAAGTGAAAGGACATGGGAGGCTCTCCAACACTTCTACGTTTTTCCAGCATCTCCACAATCTCGTGCACATACTCGGCCGGTGCGACGCAATATCCTGTATGCACCATAGTGCTATGTACACCATGTTCTTCACCTGTTGGCCAACTTGTTCCATGGCAGAAGCTCGAATCTTCTCATCCACGACCTTGAACACATCCCCGTTGTTTTTAAACCTGGTTAACCACCCAGGAAGGAAAATACCACACTCCGATTCACTCACTCTCTCCCAGTCTATATTCTTGCGACCGTCTACAAGTTCCAGCGTACCTGTACACGTCACATTTCTTGGTCGCTACGCCTCTCACCATCCACGCTGAAGCGAGGTAACCCGGTGTTCCCCTCACAACTGTCTCCACCTCTTCGGTTGGTGAGGAGCTTAGCCATTCCGAAATCTGCAACCTTTGCAACGAACTTTTCATCCAGAAGTATGTTCTGAGGCTTGACATCTAGGTTCGCTGCACTCCTGGTGAAGGTACGACAGTCCCTGGCCATGCCGAGTGCAAAGTCGACTCTTTGTTGCCAGCTTAAGCACGCGTCCTTGTCTGAATATCCATCTATCCAGAGAACCGTTGGGCATAAACTCGTAGACAAGCAGCTTCTTATTTGCACCCTCTATGCAGAAGCCATACAACTTCACAACGTTCAGGTGGCTTATACCTCCGACGCCGACGAAACTGCTTGGCACTGTCCGTCGCATTCTGGCCAAGTTTCTTCACCGCAACATGTCTTCCATCGCTCGTCATCCCTTCGTACACCGTTCCAAACGCGCCGGCACCGAGTTTCATAGTAAATCCTTTTGTTGCACTCTCCAGCTCAAGTGTACCTCCGGGACAGTCCCTGCATTGTAGATAGCAAGCTCTCGACTTCTCGAACGGCCCTTGCTAAAGTAATTACCTACATAATACGTGACTATGCTCACCCATCCCGCCATTATCCCGTGCTTAACTAAAGCTAGCGCTAGCATTGCTAGTAACCAGAGACCTGCCAAAAATGCTTAGAAAGATTACGCCTGCAGTTGAAAAATGTAAAATTTCTGTTCACATATTGTTGGCAAATGAATGCAGTGATGCTTCTGGTATCGTTATCTCGACGCAAGCTCCCGTACAACAGAGAAAATGCAAAGCACTCCCTAGTTTGAATTGTCATAAAACATATTTATACCAGCAAAACGTTCGCAACTTTCAGCACTGGTTCTCCGCAGAATCGGCTCCGCGAACTTCATCGAAGGATATCCAACCCCATACAAGTTCCGTTTAAGAACAATAAGGAGAATAAGTACTAACGTTTTCGTCACAAACATTCTTGTTAGTTGGGTCACAAATGCCATAAGCACCACAAGCTAACGGAAGCTTGCAAGAGGAACCATCCCAACTATCGGAGAATCTAACGTCTGCAACCCAATCACTCGAGTTTGAGTCATACCTGTACAGGACAAGATCACCATAGTTGTCCAGACCAAGATACGTGATGTTGAAGTTTGATGTTGTAAGTAAACATACAGTGGTAAAACTCACGTTCTTTGCAACTGGTTCGTAAACAAGTAAATCTCCTTCCCTGTGTAATGGAGTACAGCTTCGTAGCCACGACACGCTGTCTTCAAAACAGATCTTACTGATGATTCTCCACGGCTTTCCAAGCTCCACACACCATAACTCTGCTGGTCAAAATACTGGGCATCCATAGACAACACGAGACCTCCAGGCACAACCTTAGATATATAAGGGTGTGATGTTAAGTAACTTAAGTTCATTCCCGACTTCAACAGTTGCCCAGGAAGTAAGACATCAGTGGGATGTTCGAAACTTTGCCATGTCACAACGCTGTTTCTATAGAGAACCAAGGTTGCCGGTGTCATTCAACTCTAGACTATTAAAACACGATCTCAGACCATGGAATAACCTTTGCAATTCTTTGCGGACGCTCATAGCCATAGTAGCAAACATATAAATCGATTTTCCAAACAGGAACTGCAAGCAATTTGAGATTCACCTGTTTTTCAGCATGATCACGGCAAGAGAAATTGGGTTAAAGAAGCTCCCAGTGAAGTTCTCAGTTATGTTGACAATGCTTCTGTTCCCCACAACGCAAGAGCGATTGTCACTGACTATATCCATGCTTCCATTGATTACCACTGTGTAACCGAATGAGTTGGACTTCGGCAAAAGGTAGACTACACCGGTCTCTTCTAACTCTAAAGTTCCAGTTCCGAGGAACATCATACCTCTTACAAACAACTTGTACAACAAACAGAGCAAGGAAGGTGGCCCCTTGAAGAAATCCATTGCAGAGCAAATGCCACTGCCTGCTACCACATGCTTTCAAAGTTCAAACTAGGCCAGATGGATCAGATGTCAACAACAATTTGTTTCTTACGCGCTTGTGTGTCAGAGTGATGCTTTCAACATTCACTATTTGTTTCTTACGCGCTTGTATGTGCGTGGAAGTAACGGTTTCAACAGTAAGTATTGTGTATATCCCAATATGTGTATGTTCCAGAGACTTACTGCTTCCAAGGTTTGGAATAATTTGAAATTAACTTGAGTTTAAAGTTTTTTTAATTATCAACCTTATGGATTTTAACGATAACTCACACTCACCTAATAATTTTAACTGCTTTACAAAAAAAAAAAAAAGGCATCGCCAGGTTTCTTTACCCATTTTTAATATCTTTTTTCCATGATATATTAAAATGTAATCGTAGAACATGAATGAAAAGAGAAAAGGAAACAACTTGTGTATAAATGCAAAGAAGGCCATAACTATATATTGCGCACACTTATCAATCTGCTACAAAACTAACCGCCTAACCGCAACGTCTGCACGTTCTTCAATCGTGATGTCAAATGGGTCATTAAGCTTATTAACACTTTCTCTCAAGCTTGCGATCCTAGCTGATGTTCAATTCCAAAGAAAATAGTTGGACGCAACACTTTGTCAGTATTTACCAATGTCTTTATAGTAAGGCAGGTACTTCAACTCTATTGAACCTTGATGCCTCACAAATGATAGTGAAAAGGAATGTGGGTTGAATTAAGGATGCTCAACAATCTTCATCTTCATGGACTCTGATTGTATATGCACATATCACAATATCCACCTCATAGTTATTTATGCACATATGATAACATCCACTTGTCAAGATTAACATATTAACATATTAAATTGTCAAACTCCCAAAGATACTCAGTCAAAGTTTTGACTCAATGCCATGAGCACAACTTGTTAGATGTTAATTCTGAAACCCACAAATTTAGTAAGATAGATTATATTGACCTAATTTTTAGAAATTTACACTCTCCATTTGGTTAAGTACATAGATAATGCTCACCTTCGTGAGAGTTAGGACATGTGACTAACTAAGTTAGAAATGTTATTATTAAACTTTGTGAATGTGAACTTAGATAATGCCTTCCAAACTTACAAATATGTTATGGAACAAAAAAAGTTGGATAAATGCAACATATTTAATTACGGTGGCATATATTTTTTAACAATGAGAGTTGGACAGCATTTAGGGTGTGATGTACTCATGTGCATTAAAAGTTAGGATGGCATAATATGAGTTATATCATGACGACACAAGATAAAGGTTTACACCAATAAGAAATTAATGAGCTCTCTTTTTAAACACCAAAAGTCTCATTACATATAATAGATGAGGGAGCCCTTGCATTTACTTACTTTATATAAATGGGCTGGAATGGAATGCCAATCCTTATTGTTAAAAAGACAACAATTAAACTTATCTTTAACTCCTAAGAAGTTTACCATTTGAAAATCATAATTGCACAAAGAATTCTAAAGCATTTAATATTTTTTATATCAAAGCAATTATGAAAAGTCAATAGGTTTTTGCTATACATTAGTAGAATATGATTTACTTAAAGTGAAATTAGAAAGTTGGAAGAAAAATATTTAAAATTCATCCATTATGTTTAAGAAATAAATTTTTGTAATAATTTTTATATTTGGAGAATATAAAAAATCACTTTTATAAATGTTTTTAACATTATATCATTAAACATATGAAAACATTCAAAAAATCAAATATGAAATTAAATGAAAAATCACATTCAAAACCACGTCTTTAAAATACATATCAAAAACATATAACAAGAAAGTTAAGTAATAAAATCAAACATAAATCAGACATATAAACATATATAAAAGTCATATCAAATACGTTACATAACATATACAACAAATAATGTAAAAAAAATTCTTAATACATATAAAAAATCATTTAAAAGATCGCATTAAATACTCAATGAAAATGTCATATGAAACCATTGATATATGCCGTAATAAAAAAATGCTATGGATTAGTAATTAAATTAGATAATAATTAATAAATTAATAATTAAATTAGTAATTAAACATTTCCGTAGCATTTTTCAACTACGGATTTAATCACTATATCAAACAAAAATAATAATAAGTGGTTGACATATGAATCGTCTCTTGGAAAGTCATATTTGGTTTTTCTAATTTGTATGTAATTTTGTTGCGATTTATTTTGCAAAAAATCCATATATTTAAACCCTTATTACAAAATATAAAAATTCATGTAAAAACTTGAAGGAAAAAAAAAATGTGTTACATAAATTGCACAATAAATCACGACAAAAAACACTATAATTTCAAAAAAAAAAAAAAAAAACGGTTGCCGATATGACTTTTTGTATATAATGACTCACATGTCAGCCACTTATATTTTTTTTAGCAAAAAGTTACACATTTATTTGTTGTGTAATATAATAATTTCTAAATGAAATGTACATATAAAGATGATAATGTACATACAAGATAGTAATTATCGTAACCACGACCCCGTAAGCAATCACTAGACCTCAACAAGTTCAATCTTGTCTTGTTCTGAATACACTTTAAATTTAATATTTTCACTCCTAGACACTGCAGTGAGCTTCCTTGACAACTCTTCTGGCATAGTTGAACACACCACCACCCAAAAGATATGGTCATTAAGGGATAATACTTTTCGATAGTTTTCCTTGGTTACCATATGCTTTGTGTATTTGTTCATTGTGTACGAAAGTTATACGTAAACACACTTGAAAGATTTGTATTCACTGTAATAAAACAGAAACATAAAAACCATCTTAAAGTTCCAATGCAAAGGCTCCTGTATTCACTCTTGTAACCCTTAGACACAGTCTCAAAACTTTCAAAATACCAATAGTAAACGTAGCTATCCAATCTTGTGTGCATGTCCATACCCATGTCATGAGTTTCCCAAGTCCAGATGATGATGAGTACAGATGATAGACGACTGCATCCTGTCATTCACCATAAACCCATTGTCGAGATTATTCATCATAATCTATTGCAATTGCAGACACACACAATAGTGTCTGCATGTTTTAATATCTTAGCCTTGCCTGTATAATGTTAACTAGTAAAACTTGATAACCTTTATAGAGAAGTGCAGCAGTAAGACCCGAATGCATGTTGTAACTAAAATGGGCATGTATATAATTTTATTTTTAAATAATATTAGTAATTTAAATATATTGTAATTAACATTTTTAATATTACAAAAATATTCTTTAGACATTAAGAAAGATTTAAATATATATTTAATTAAATAATTAATTAAGAATTAAAATTTATATATAATTAATATTTTTTTTATATTCCCATTTTTCAATATCATACTTATTTTAATTACAACATGGATACAATATGAATGCTATATTTTACTATGGCAAGGAGATATGGTATAGCTAAAACTTTGTCAAGGCGTCAAGTATTAAACCCTTGTATTACTTATTTTATGCAAAGGTTTTTCAATAGGCAGCTCTCTCAGACAATTAGATTGTTCCCCTTTCCCACACTTGAGAAACCCTAATGTTAAAATACCGTTGTATTATTTAGAGTCCTGTTTAGGGGTTCGTCTGGAACCTTATCGGCTATGGCGACAGCTGCTGTGACCAGCATGACGACCGGATTCACAAGCGCCAGGCCAGGTATCCCTCGGACGCCTCTAACATTCTCCATTCCGCACAGGAATAGCTCAGAAATCTTTCCCTGGTCTCTACATATCCCCAGGAATCCCGAAATGCGGGTAATTTAAGATGCAGAGGAGTGATTGCGATGAGCTACGAGGGCAGGAATGGTGTCATGGCAACCAAGGTCGGAATGATGACACATTTTACACCGGAAGGGAAGGCCATTCCTGTTACTGTGATTGGATTTCATGAAGGCACATTGGTGACTCAAGTTAAGACGGATAGAACCGATGGTATGAGTATTGCTTAATACATTACACATACAAAACGTCCACTGTATATCTGTGAACATGTGTTTGTCTGTAATTTGTTACATATAACCAGCAAAGAATGATTTTGACAGTAGAATCCCTTGGAGGTATGGTGTGTGTGTTGTGTGTGTGTGTGAAGAGAGAGAGAGAGGAGAGAGAGAGAGGAGAGTCTCTTTACTACACACCCATTATGTTGTATGTGATATACATGCACGCCATCAACCCCATACATACATATGTGTGTGTATGTGCATTATGGATATGTACACCATCAAAGATTCATATATATTGTGATTTGCTTTTGTGTACGTTTGGTCATAAAGATATAATATACATAATAGTTCTGTATTACAGTGACATGCATGGGTTGTGTGGTGTGTGTGGTGTGTGTGTTGTGTGGTGAGAGAGAGAGAGAGAGAGAGAGAGAGAGAGAGAGAGATTACATAATAGTTCTGTATTACAGTGACATGCATGGGTTGTGTGGTGTGTGTGTGTGTGAGAGAGAGAGAAGAGAGAGAGAGAGAGAAGAGAGAGAGAGAGAATGTGTGTAGTTCATATATACATAGGGCGCATGCACACTATATTGAGATTATGGAATCTGCAGGATACAATGCTGTACAAGTGGGGTATCTTCGGGTTCGTGACAAGAAGCTTACAAGCCTGAGATGGGGCATCTGAAGAAGATTGGTGCTATTCCAATGAGGCATCTGCAAGAGTTTAGGCTTGTTAATGTGGATGGTTTTTGAGCCTAATCAGCGTCTTCAGGTGGGAGATCTTCAAGGTTGGTGATCTTGTTGACGTTTCTGGCAAAAGCATCGGTAAAGGTTTCCAAGGTACGTATTTCCATTATGTATGTAACACTCGCTGGCTCGATCTCTCTCTCTCTACACGCACACGCACACACACATGTTTTGCAGGTGGTAATAAAGGCCATACACTTCAAGAGAGGAGCAATGACACACGGGTCGAAGAGCCATAGACAGCTTGTTCAATAGGAGCAGGGACAACACCTGGACGTGTGTATCCAGGGAAGAAGATGCCTGGTAGAATGGGGTTCCAAAAGACAAGAGATCCGTAAATTGGAGGTTATTAAGATTGATCCTGAGCTTAGGGCATTGTTAGTGAAGGGTGCTGTACCAGGTAAGCGTGGTAACCTCTTAAGGATTACCCCTGCTAAGATTGTTGGTGTTAACATACCCAAAAACTAAACTATTTTTGTATATTTAAACAGTTATTAACTTGTATAAGCTTCTTTGAACATTTTAATATTAGCATATGAGAATTTACATAAAAGATTTATTTATATAATTCATCTCTATATAATGTATTATAATATCACAAGAGTGTTTAATGCTCTGTGACTCCCTAACTATGATAAG
Organism: Selaginella tamariscina; assembly: GCA_003024785.1. Lineage (NCBI taxonomy): Eukaryota > Viridiplantae > Streptophyta > Lycopodiopsida > Selaginellales > Selaginellaceae > Selaginella > Selaginella tamariscina. The sequence goes on from PUQB01000586.1 coordinate 52,805, forward strand.
CAACATTCATATAATTTTATTTAGAAATTATATACTAAGGTGACATAATATTTATAAAGATTTTAACTATTGTTATATTGGTAATTTATAAGTAAATACGAATTCTTTCTGTTTTAATAATAAATTAATTTTCTATAATGAATTAGAAAGTCTACAAAATATGGTATAAAAATGACTTTAACTTAAAATTATTCATTTTTATCAATAATATTATTTAATTATTTGTAAAGTAGATTAAGGGATTTCATTTTGTTATTTTAATAGGGTTATTAATTATATTCTTTATAATGTGTCTTTATAACTTTTATAAAATTTAATGGTTGAATAAAAAAATATTTATTTAATTCAAATCATATATCATATACTTTCAATTACATATATACTATTTTTATAAAAAAATTAGGGTACAAATAAAATAGGTCTATATTGTAATAATAAGGATACTACACTCCAGTGGTAATAAACTTTAAATAATTAAAAACATTAAAATATGGTTTTGAATAATTGAAAAGGACACTAGAGCATTCAATTATATTAAACACCTCATTTGTAATTAATAACATATAATTTATAAAATGTTATAACAATTTTAATAATGATATTTTAGCACAAGTATTGATAAGTTTATATTCAATTCAAATATTTGATATAATGATGAGTATTATTTAATTACACATTAATATCATATCTTAACAAGGTTTAAAAGATGATAATATATACATAATAAAAAGATTAATTTATTTAATTTGTTTATGAAATAACATAAAAGATTTTAAAGAATGACTTAAGTGAAGAATGACCACAATTTGGATTATTATATATTACGACAGTTTCTGTAATTAAAAATAATGCATGTGCAATAAAAATGTTCGATAAGTAAAAAAGATAAATTAATTTATGAATTATATTAATAAATAATATTAAAACAATAAATTTAGATGAATTGCAAATTACAATTATTTAAATGGGTAAACTGTGAATTTGTGTGGATCATCATGATCTACACTTTGCCGTAGGTATTAAAACACTCACACTAATATATATAAGAATTCAAATTATCATATGGATGTGCATTGACACAGTGAACATAAGAGAAATATCTTATATTATGTAATATATGTAGGTTATAATGCTTGATTTAAAATATAAAGAACTTAAATTTAAATTTTAAATAACATTTTTAATTTGATATACATTTGCAACTTACAATTCTTAAATTGCACCTGTTTAGCATGCAAACATGTTATGGTCCTGCTCATCGTATGTGTATATTATGGGTAAGTGAAACAAGTTTAATTAAATTAAGTTAAGTTAATTTAATTAGATAAATAAGTCGTCTATACACATCACATTAGCTTTAGTTAAACATATATTATGTGTCAGTATATATTATATACATGTAGTATGTTACATGTGGTGTCACCACAATGGCCTTTTGCGTAGAAGACTTTACTTACGTAAACTGGCATCCACACGGCGGTTGAGATTAGTTAGGAATATATTATATCTTAGTTAGCAGCTGGACGATGCCATAAATAAACTATTTAACATCCACAAACCCTATTAAATACCAGTTTCATAAACAATGTGAACTACTTATGTTTCAATTGTTTCTTACTTTGTTGCTCCCGTTATTCACCTTCTTGTTCTTTTTGTTCCCTCTCTACTTTCATAAATTGCTTCCTCTCCTCCCTCTATTTTACCCTGTGGTCCTCAGTACCTTCTTCCCTTTATTTCTCTTTCCTTTCCTTGTCTTGTTCATATCTTGTGTGGATTGTGTGATCACTTAATTTATTTACGATGGATTCAGAAAATAAGTAGCCTCATAGAAGCTAATTCAATTTCTGCAGTATGAATTCGCTGATTTTTGCCCTTTTTATTCATCTAACACTCTAACCAGCTGGGATAAGGTTACAAACCATTGAATATCAGGCTTAGTGCTGCTCGACATCCATCTTATATGGTTTCAAGTTTCAACTTCACTTGTGAGTAGACAAACTATGCACTATATATATATATTCATGTTTGTTAATTTAGTTAACTAAATTACTGCAGTCTCTAATTTGAGCGCCTTGATTTCTCCAAATGCCAATTTCAAGGAACAGCAGGAGAAGCTTGATAGCAACCACGAATTTCTCTGGTAACACACATGCACACACTGTACGTGCATGTATGTGTGTGCGTGCTAACTGATAAATTCCATGCCAATCCTAAGAAACCTAAATCGTAAGGTTGGTTTATATCCTATTTTATTAAATTAAGATTTCATTCTTTCTTTCTTCAGCTCCGTTTTTTATTACTTTATGACCATTTTAAAGATTATATTTTATAAAATCAGGTGAAGTCGAATAGTACTATTTAACTTATATATACTCAATATCGATTTAATTTATACATGTTTCATCATATTCAAATAATTAAAACGTTTAAGTGTTATGTAGCCCTAGTATATTTTAAATATAATTTTAGATTTTGTTTAATATAATTTAAAATATCTTGATAATATTCTATGTTTAAATACCGAAGAAGAAGTATATCTTAAGTATATATCTTAAATAATTATTTATGCAGTATATTTTAAGTTTTATTCAACACACATATGTATGTGCATTATATTTTAAATTATATGTAAATTATCTCACATGAGAGTAAATGCTTTACCAAAATATATATGTGTATACTTTGTTTTATATATATATATATATATATATATATATATATATATATTATAAATTTTCAATATATATTGTATTATAATGGAAATTAGAATATATTTACATCAAAAATATATTCATAATTTACTTAAATCTTTATTTTAAATTAATATATTAAACTTAAAACATATTCTTGTAAATGTTGAGATATGTATGGCTCTACAACTGGCCTGTTTCTCAGATTTTGTATGACATATAAGTATTTATATTTATAAATTATAAATGTAATTTAAATTACATAAGCTTTAAAGAGAATCATTAATAGTAGAATGCCGGTATATTCTCGACGAGATGGATATTCACTTATATATGGATGATTATTTCTTTTGCTGGATAATACTTTAAAATTTAATATTTATGTTAAATGTTAAATTTATAATTAAAACACAAGTGTGAAACCACAAACAATTTGATTTTAAATATAAATGTGCTCTTGAATATGCTACGTCCACATCATGTTTACGAATGTTTTGTTTAAACTGAATGTGTATATATATATATATACACATCCCACGCTCTTACATAATATTACAGCGATGAATTACATTATATATACCATTCTCATATATAAAAGAAATGGGGCTAACTAGTCTATATATTAATTATAGACAAATATTAAATATTTTTATATCATTACATATTTAAGAAGAAAGTATGTAATGATATATAAAATATTAATTTAAATATGTTAATTTAATTCTTAAATACTAATTTAAAATATTTTTAAATATGTACATTCTAATATTAAAAAGTTAACACATGTTTACACACACACACACCATGCACAGACACTGGTTTAATCTCATTATACTTAAATGTAAGTTACCTACATTCTAGTTAAATTTCATTTAGAAGTGAGATGAATGATTAAATTAAATCATTTTTCTTAATTTAAATAAACTAACAAGGATATTAAGACTGTGTGTGTGTGTGTGTGTGTAGTAGATTCATAACATATTCATTTGTTAAAGTTCTTTGGAGAAGAAATTTGACAATATAACTTAATATATTAATTATATTTATAACAAAAATAAACAAATCATATATGCATAAATTAATTATGCTTAAGTATATAAAATATGTAACAATAATAATGGTGATATTGTAGTTAATATAACATGTGTGTGTGTGTGTGTGTGCCTTGCTCTCTTTATATATATGTGCCTTATGATGTGATATTTGACATTTCAAAAAAATAGAAGATTATACTTTTTTAATTTAACATTTCAAAATCCATATTAAGGAAACATTGACTAAGCTTTATATATATATATATAAATTTTGATGTTGTTTTTATTAATAATGAACAGTTCTTCTATAGAGAATAATATATAAAATGTAGTTTCATTAAACCGGTCAAAAGATTAACAACAAAATAATAATAATTTTTATAATAATATAGTTTTTTGACTAGTAGAACAACATGACAAATTTGTTAGATGGAAAGACATGTTCGGAGCTCCGATGCATTTTATATAATAGTCGTGTGTGTGTGTGTGCGTGTGTGTGTGATGTGTACGTTTGAAAATAAACAACTATACAATTATTTACATCATTTACAAAACTTATTTTAATTAAAGACATTGACCAGAAAATGATGTAACTTGATTTAACTAACGGATCTTAAGTATGATTTATTTTAGCATAATTTTAACTTGCTAGGACTTTTATAGTTAATTAATATAATATTATTAACAATAAATATTAATTTAAAAAATTCTTGTTTGTTTTGGACTTAGTCGAACAATACGACAGATTTGCCAGCTATAAAACCATGTTCTGCGCTCCGAGTAATCTGCTTCATAACTGACTGAAAAAAAAGTCCATGTTTTTCGTACAGACCGTTCTCCATATAATAGTCATACACAATGGTGTGTGTGCGCGTGCGTGTGTGTGTGACGAGAATCCCCAAGATAGATTCTCGAGATTCCCTTAGTGTTTTCCACGTTACAGGCAAGACAAAACCAGCATATATTAGATTAAATGAGCATCACCCACGATACATAATATATATATATAAAAACAAACCCCTTTTAACGGGAAGTCAGTTATTTTCTTAAAGGTGTCTAGTTAGTTATTCACAGTTAGAAGGTAAAAGGGCGAATATTTTAGGGATCTATCTTATTGTCTTAAGCTAGAAAAGGGCAAAAGGACAAAGGGTGCAACATTAACATGACAAGGGTGACATACATGTGTGTAAACACATATCCAGGTTCATGCATTCTGTTCTTCCTGCATGTGAGTGATTTATAAATAAAACTATTAAAAACTTAATTATTAAACTAATTTAGTTTAATAATTCATACAAACGAATGTCAAACTACAAGTATTAAGCACATGAATGAAGTTTATTAGATTGTTAAGGATAAGCGGGTGGTTTGGGAACCACCACTGCTTACTTTCTTATATAACTCCCTAGCTGAGTGGGTGGCCAAAGTAGCTCACCACATATCTCTATATATGTCTTAAACTATATAACTCAAGCGTTTCTCTTGAGTTTTCCTAACTCCCCTGAATCCCATATCTTTCTCCAGAATCCCATGGGGATCAAAACTGTCCCCCCTCAAACGTTTGCCCGTAACTCCAGTCACTGGGTGCTACGTCGTAAGCAGTAACCATCTTACCATCGCTGGTGGTGACTTGGAAAGACAGGCTTTGCCCGTCTAAAAGAGAGTTACTCTGCCAGTTCTGTCCCCAGTTGCGGCTCATTGGCTCCCACCCCGTGTTCGATCCCTTTATGGACACAGACTGCACGTCTCCGGCGCCGCCAACGTTTGTGATTAGCACGAGATTAAAGTAAGAATGCCCGTTAACTGTGAAATGTATACCTCCTGCCCTCTTACATGCAACTCTGAAAGGTTCACATTGGTTAGCTTAACCACAGAAACTGTACGTGATGTGTACCTTCTGTAGTTTACGGGGACGATTCCACCGCGAAACCCTGCAATCTGCTCGAACGCAGGCTGAGCAAGATCGAAATGCTGGTTGGGCGTGTTACACCATCCCCCGTTGTCGTTGGGGAGGCGTTGTTGGGCGGGCAGAAGTTTGTAGCTGTCACGACAATACTCGGGGAGCCCGGGAGGCACCACTCCGGATCCTGATTTGCATTGCATTGTATCTCGTAGCACGCCCCGCAGGCCGAACCGTCTTGGAACAGAGCAGTACTGAGTGCTGCTGTCAGTGTACCGTAGCCCTGGCTGTACAGATTCCCATATCCACATGCTCCGCCTTTAGAAAAACAACACCGAAGAAATACTCAGTATATATAAAAACTATTTATTTATATTTTAAAAAGAAAATAAAAATGTATTTCAATAATCAATATATACCCATTGTTCCAGATGCATCGCTGCCCCCATAGAATGTGGCATGCGCCGAGGTCCAGTCGGCATATACACACAGAACCGGCATGAAGAGAGAAAGAAGAAGAAGGAATGCCTCTATGCTCACAGCTGCCATCTCCTTCCTAAGAAGAAACAGAGTAGATTAGATCACTAATCACATGTTAATCTCATGATTAAACAGAGAGTAAATCTTACTTTCTCCTTCAAATTCTCTCGGCTCTGTGATACCTTAACTGGAGCTGCTTCTCTTTATATATGGAAAACATCGAGGATATTCCCCATGGATATTCTTGTCTTTTTTTAAAAGTTAACTGTATTCAACTGGATAGACTTTTGGAATCACTAGCAGATTATTTAAATCTTAATTATTAATTATATAAAGCTTTTTCACGTCTCTGGCATGAATCAACGTGCATCCTACTATTGAGAGAGCGTACACTCGGGAGGGAATATTCCATTTACTTGTTAGGTAAAACTGTCAATAAATGTTTAACCTTGTGACGTGAATGTCGCATAAATGAAGTTTTTACTGCGCCGCCGTGGACAGGAATCGACAGCCATTCATATCGGACGGTCAGGATGCTTCAGATCGATAACATGGTGCACGTCATCTTCGCCTCGGGTACGTTTTTACTTTATTAGGTTTGCCACGTGGGATAGTAAATGCGTTTTTTTTTTAACCAGGCCGTTGGTTGGTTGTACGTTTGGTTTCTGTTTTGACCATGCTCCACGTGATTCCACCGGAATATACGGTATCACGTGAAATACGTCGCCGTTAAAATAATTGTTCACGTCAGCTTCAGTAAATAATTAAATTAAATATACATCGTGCTTGATCGTTATTTATTATACTTGATGTACAAGCATTGCTGGTACACTATTTGATTTGGTCAAAACTCTCTTAAATGTGTTTTATTTTAAATATATTAATTCATAAAGTTTTATATAAGTTTATAATCCCTCGCAACTACTAACCAATAAGCAGTACCTGTCACGGCGGTTCTGCCATTGACGGCGAAGGTCCCTATCAATACGTGTGTGCGTGTGTATATGTGTGTGTCTGTAAACTTATATATATATATAGCCTCTAAAGTCAAACTTCAACATCGTTCTCTTGGCACAAAACATGTACAGTTTATATATATATATATATATGGCATTCACATGGTCTTTAAAAAAACACACAACTTACACACGCAATGTACGCACACACACAGAGATTAAGATAGTAAACATGGTGTATGTACGCACACACGCAATTGTGCATCTATATACACCTACATGTTTACTCGTGTGTGTATGTTGTGTGTGCGAGTGTGTGTTCATAACTCATTATTATCATAGTTTATAAAGACGTATGATGGTGACGAGCATATCATGCAAATTTCCCGCTCAGGGTAATTTAAAATTTGATTTAAAAACAATATTAAACCATGAAGTATATAAAAATCACAGTTTTCTTCGTATAACCTCTAAATAAATTTATAACAATTTAAATAAGAATGGGTGATGAACTTATATCACATGGGTAATGCACATGGGTGATGAAATTATATTAAGTTAGAAAGTCTCCATGATTGGCGATGTCTTTTGTATAGAGTATCTTCGTAAAGACCTCGTTGGATTGTGTATATTATCACGCATTCTGTTTTAAAATACACACGCGCGCGTTGTGTGTATGTGTAATTTACACACATAACATCGTGTTAATTGCAGTGTATTGGGAATGGTCCCTTAATGAATCAAGGGAAATGAAGGAAGTGCTGTTGCAGGGAGACAAAACAACTACTGCAAATCTCTCTTCACGATGAACAAGGACGTCAGGGACCACATGTTCATTGTCCACGCACACGCACGCACGCACGCACGTACATATGCAACTAATGTGTATGCATGCGTTTGATTGACCAGTAAGAGAAAAGATAGCTCTACAGTTAAACTTTCAACTGCAAGTGGGAGAAGGTGGTGGTAAGTATGACAATATATAATATGGTTAGAGCAACAGTAGCATCATGTGCTGACACATTTCCCCACTCAATGAACCATCACTGATTACATCAAGGATTAGAATTTGTTTAATGTTTAATAATTTGTTTGCTACCCATATAAACACACATTCAACATATATACACATACACATACTGTTGAAGTTTTTCATACTGTGTAACTGCAGTATGAAGATTTACCAAGTTGTATTAGCTTTGTTGTTAGTTACATTCCTAGACTACAATGTGGTTCAATGGGTAACTGGATTAGCGCTCATGCTACTCTCTATGGTGGCTCAGATGCATCTGGGACTATGGGTATGTATATTCATCATTTTAACTAAGAAATTTCTTCTTTTTAACATATATAATCATTTTAATTTCATCCTTATACTATACATTGATATATTGTAAGAAATGATCATCACAGAATCTGTATCATAGATGGATATATGCACATAGATTTCCAGGTGCACGTTTTTCATGCTTATCTAAGCAGCTATCCATCCATCTCTCTCTCTCTCTCTCACACACACACACACACACACACACACACGGCTAACACATTCCGTGTAGGTGGTGCATGTGGATATAGCAACCTGATAAGTGCCGGGTACGGGACGGATACAGCTGCCCTTAGTACTGCTCTATTCGACCAGGGTCTAAGTTGTGGGGCGTGTTTCGAAGTGAGGTGTGCGAGTGACCCCAAATGGTGTCTAACCGGATCCGTCATTGTTACTGCAACAAACTTCTGCCCGCCGAACAATGCCCTCCCTAACAACGATGGTGGATGGTGTAATACGCCTCTCCAACACTTCGACATGGCTCAACCTGCCTTTCTCAAGATTGCTCAGTACCACGCTGGCATTGTGCCTGTTTCCTACAGAAGGTACACACACGCGCACGCACACACACACACACAATGTAACTGGGCGTTCTTTACAGAGTTTCTTGTACAAGAACTGGAGGCATACACTTCACAGTGAACGGACACGAGTACTTCAACTTGGTGCTGATAACAAACGTAGGGGAGCCGGGGATGTGCGCGCGGTGTCGATAAAGGGATCTAACACGGGATGGATGCCAATGAGCAGGAACTGGGGGCAGAACTGGCAGAGTAATGCACAGGTACAGAAACAAGCACTCTCATTCATGGTTACAACGAGTGATGGGCGGACTGTTACTTCCTATAACGTGGCCAGTGAGAGATGGCAGTATGGACAGACCTTTGAGGGACTGCAGTTTTGAAGGGGGAGTATATACCTTATATATACCGAGTTCCGCGCGGCTCAATCTTTTAAATTTCATGTTAGAAGCAGCAAGTGCTTGTGAAGAAGATATGCTTCTTATGCAGCCTGCTGCAGTAGGATTTCATTAATAGAAATGTAATGTTGTTTGATAATCTATGGAGATTGAAGAATTGATTAAGTCGTGTACAACACTTTCCAGAGCAAGAGAACTCCAAAATTACGTATTCAGTAGCTCAGCAGCGCTCCATGATCCAAGCAGAAAACTTCTGAATCTTCTTATTGAAATGTATGGGAAACTCAATAGAATCGACCAAGCACGAGATGTGTTCGAGAAAATCGAAAACAAGAATGAATTCACCTGGAACTTGATGATTGCTGCATATGCTCGCAATGGGCAAATGCAAAAAGCGCAGGAGCTCTTCAGTAAGATGCCCACTCCAGATCTCGTCTCCTGGACGACTGTCTTGTGTGCTCTCGCAAGAAATGGACATCTACAAGAGGCCAACTTAATGTTTGTTTCTATGCCTCTGAGGAACCTCGTTTCGTGGAACGCTATGCTTTCTGCATATGCCCAGAACGGGGATCTGCAGCATACGAAGACCATCTTCACAGAAATGCCAGAAACAGATGTTTTCTCATGGTACACTCTCGTTTCTGTGTGTCTAACGCATACTAATTGAGTGCTTCTCTAGGACCACGATGGTGGCTGTATACTCCAGACATGGATCTCTTCAGGAAGCGAAGTCCGTGTTCGAGTTGATGCCCAAGAGAGATCTTATGTCTTGGACTGCATTGCTTGCTGCATATGCCCAGAACGGGCATCTTCGAAGACACCAAGAAGCTCTTTGATAGAATGCCTGAGCACGACTTAGCTGCCTGTAATGCCATGCTGAGTGCGTATGTGAGGGATCTCCATGTCAAGGAGGCTAAGAATTTCTTCGATCGCATGCCGGAAGTGAGCAGTGTTTCGTGGGACACCATTCTTTTTGCATATGCCCAGGAAGGGCATATCGAACAAGCGAGAAAGATCTTCATATCGCTCCCCGAGAAGAGCTTGGTTTCGTATAACACTATGTTAGTTGCATATGCTCAGCGAGGTGATCTCTTTGAGGCCAAACGTACAGTGGAAAAACTCCCAAGGTTAACATTGGTTTCATGGAACTCACTGTTAACTGCATATGCCGGAATGGGTATATCACTGAAGCGAAGGAAACCTTCGATCGAATGCCGGACAAAGACATCGTTTCATGGACTGCTATGTTAACGGGATACGTGGAGAATGGGGAAGCCCAGAAAGCGAAGGCAATATTTGACGAAATGCCGAGTCGAAACCTCGTGTCGTGGAACTCAATGCTTGCAGTGTATGCCCAAAGGGGACACGTGGAAGAGGCCAAGGTGGTGTTTGACTCTATGCCGTACAGGAATACGGTTTCGTACAACGCTATGCTGGGTGCATTCGGGGATCCCCCGTGGGGTTTCTTTAGGGAGATCCCGGAGAGAGACACGGTTTCGTGGAACTCTATGTTGTTAACCTTGACGCAGTCAGGATGTTTAAAAACGGGTAGAACATTTGCTCTCCAGATGCCGGAGATGGATAACGTATCGTGGAACACACTCCTTGTGGGATATGCCCAGAATGGGGATTTTAGAAAAGTCGATGAAGTCTTCTTAGAGATGGTGATGGAGGGGAATATACCCGACCAAGCGACATTCTCTTGTCTGCTTGTAGGGAGCAGCCACGTGGGTGTCGTGAAGAGGGGAGCGAGGTACTTCAGGTGTATGCAGTTCGAGTTTGGTGTGGAAGTGGGGAGTCAGCAATATGGCTGTGTTATCGGGATTCTGGGAAAAGCGGGATATCTTGAGGATTGTTGGGATCTGATTGAGAATATGCCTTTTGTTCCCAGTCGTGATGACTGGACTTGTCTCCTTGGTGCCTGCAAGAATTATGGTGGTTCAAGACACGTGTCTAGTGTTACCAACTTGTCGACTACGTTAGAAATTGCAATTAGATATCCTTAAACCGATGGCATCGCTTGAAATATGTGCGTGTGCGTGTGTGTGCGTGTGTGTGTGTGTGAGAGAGAGAGAGAGAGAGGAGAGTGAGAGTGAGAGAGAGGGAAAAGGAGACGGAGACGGAGACGGAGATGGAGAGAGAGAGTAAGAGAGAAAGAGAGAGAGGGAAAGAGAGAGGGAGAGAGGGAGAGAGGGAGAGAGAGAATGAGAGGGAGAGAGAGAATGAGAGTGAGAGAGGGGGGAGAGAGAGGACAGGGAGAGGGAGAGGGAGACGGAGAGAGAGAGAGTGAGAAAGAGAAGGTCATGAATTTCAGATTATTCTGGGAATATGCTTATTAAAAGTTTTTGATTCGAGAATATGCTATGTGTTAACCATGTCACATCCGACGGCTTAGATTTGCCGATTATGTTTAAGATTCTAGAATATGCCAGTTTATATTAAGCTTAAACACTTATATATTAGGTTATAAACCTTCAAAGCGAAGGGAAAAAACTATATATAACCCTTGTTGGAGTAGCATTAAGCCCTAGCGAGCTGTTCGTTCCCCAAATCTGCAAGAAATCGTTGAATCGGTCAGTTTTTTCTGTAGAAAATCTTGTGCTTTCCCCAAATCTGTAAAATCGGGTGTTTTCTGTGTGTGAAATCTGGGATTTCAATGTATTTATCTACGATTTTCCGATGTTCTTGTTAATTTGAGTTCTCTATTGTAGATTTCCGATTGCCATGTTGAATAGCGTCGCAAGTGTCTATCTCCATGTTATGGAAGATGTCATAGACGGAATCCGGGGCGATTTCCGTGAAGAAAATCTGGATGAATCTGTTCTCCAGGACCTCATGGCGGTAAATCCCCTATATATGTATAATACACACACACACACATATGTGTATGCACCCTGTACGTGGATGTGTGTGTGCCCGTATTTGGAGAAATACGTGCATAATTCCCTTAATATAACATAAACCGAGGTGCATGTAAATATACAATGTTTATTCTATGTATGAATTAAATCTGGTTATTTTAAGCGTTTTAATTTAATTGGTATACATATAAATATTGGTCTAAACACAACACACGTGTTTGGTTTATACATATGTAGCCATTTGTTCTGTATGTATATCTGTTTGTGTGTGTAGACATGCATATGAGATACTGGATTTTCATGTAAAACACCCATACAAACACACGTATTACATATATATATATATATTGTATTTGACGATAGCTATGGGGGAAGAAACTTATGGAGAAGGGCACTATTCATCCCAGTGAAGTTCCTGAAAATTTTGGAGGAATCGCTCCCATCCCACCTCCAGATTTGAATGTTACTTACCAGTCACTTGATGGGTTCACCCCTACCCACGAGATGCTTTTCTCACCGGTATGTGCGTGCGTGCGCGTGCACGTGTGTGTGATATACAGTAGTAGAAATATACAAACAGGCATTATTACGTTATGTAGGATAGCCAATATTGATCTGTTTCTACACAGTATGCAACACCAACTCCTGGACGTGACCAAACTCCACATGACGATCCAGCTGGAAGGGTACTTTAATATGTGTATCTTGTCTATTATGCTTTTTGCTGACATTCTCATTTACAGAACATTGCCATTGACATGAATATTGGTAAGCGTTTAAAACACATGTGATAATGGGTATACATACATACATACATTTATACACACAACGTGTATATATAGAGTAAAATGTATACGTAGCACGTTATGTATGTTATGTATTATATTATGATAGTTATCTTTGTTGTTTACAGCTTACCAAGAGGTCCATGATGAAGAAGCTATTTCTCTTGGACAAGCATCTGTCCCTAAAGTGAGAATATCTCTCTCTCTAACCCAAATTAACTGATATTTTATATGTCAGGACTATCTCTCACTCTCCAGTAAACGGAAACGGGATGAGCCTCTAGCAAACTACTACCCAACCTATATTCCTCAACAAGATGGCCCTAGTGACGTGCGTCTTGAGGTGCGCACACATAATCACCGAAGTACGAGTATGTTTGTATATCTAACTTGAGTATATAGATTGCTTTGACGCCTCAACGTGATGCTCAAGTCAACACTTACGAGGATCCAGTCAGTATTTCATGTTTAATCTACATTTACACACACACACACACACACAGGAGTTTACTGAATTGTGACACTGCAGGTTGAAGAGGAAGATTACAACGAGACTGGAGATCAAGGTACGCATATATATGCATACAGTTAGCTATTAATACTACTTATTATATTAATGGCACATTAATGATTTAAGTTTCTATAGAGACCCAACACTCTCAACAGGCTCAAAATGTGACACAGACGGATGTAGGAGGATTGGATGAAGAGCCACCACTAAATGAAGACGACGACGAGGATGACGAAGATGTCCTTGACATGGATGCGGCTGAGAACAGTAACATACCTCTCGTAATCGCACAGTTTGAGAAGGTCATTAACATACAACATGCACACACACACAACACACGTATATATATGATAAGTTGTGTGCGTGTGTGCGCGTGTGAACTAGCTTGTTTTGCAGGTTACAAGGTCCAAGGCCAAGTGGAAATGTCTTCTTAAGGACGGAATTATGCACATGAACAACCGTGAAATTCTTTTTAGCAAGGTGAGAATTCATATTGCATGTGTACGTATGTGTGTGTGTTTATATATATATATATATAGAGAGAGGAGAGAGAGAGAGAGAGAGAGACACACACACACACACACACACACACATGTTCGTGTGAGAGTGTATTATCATTGTTTTTTCTTTCCTCACAGGCAACTGGAGATTTCAACTTTCTGAGAGATTGATTATTATCTTTTATCACTGGGAAAGATTCGCCCAGATCAAATTTTGTATTTGTGGTATATACCTGGTCATATAGTCAAGCACATTTTGTTGTGCAAAACATTAGATTGTTAGTTTATACGTCTCTCTATATGTGTGTGTATTCATGCTTTGGGTGTGTATGCCCATGTTCATACGCTTAGATAATTCAGAGTCTATTGAATTGTAATAATTAATTAATATAATTTTTATTTCAAAAAATCCATCAATAAAATATATTGTATAAATTTATATTCAATCTGAAACTCATAACATATTACTAAATATTATTATTTCAAACATCAAGTATAATATATCTAATTTTTTTCTCATATAAGGCAATTTTAACATTTATTTAAATAATATATTAAAAAGAAAACTAGGTAACATGTATTGAAGTTTAAGACTTACATAATATATTTTTTTTTTTTTAATAAATTGTGATATGCACAACTTGGATTGCTAGATTTTATTTTTGTTTTATACTTGAATAATATATATGTTAAATTAAAATAAATATTACATAGGAGTTTTAATTTTTATTAAGAATAGAAACAATCCAAAAAGACATAAATAATTATATACACGTGGCAGATGAGATGGCCAGTGGCCGTTACACAGCACACACTCATTGCGTGCTGATGTTCACAAATCTTTCCAAGGTCTATATATGTATTTGTACACTTAATCATTTGGTACAAATACACCATATATTATTATATAATTAAGGTATATACCCCTTCTTCTTCATCACAATTCACATTACAAATAATGAGTGTCATGAAATCCTTGGCTCCACAAGCTTGGTCTCCCTTCTCTTCTAGGTAATGTGTGTGTGTGCCTGTGCGTGTGTGCGTGTGCGTGTGTGAGAAAGAGAGAGTATATCCATATATATAAGCGCTAACAGATGGTAAATCTTCCTACTATCCTCTCTCTCTCTCTCTCTCTCTCTCTATATATATATATATATATATATATATAATACCTCTTACATCGTGTGTGTGTGTGTGTGTGTATATAAAGAGAGAGAGAGAGAGAGAGTAGTGAGTGCGTGCGTGCATGTGTGTGTGTAGACTAACATATCAATATACGCAGGAAAATGGAGCCTGCTTTATTCAAAAGCCTTAATACGCAGGTGGAGCCTTCGGTGAGATGCAACCTCGTGAAGCAAGTAACAACACCACCGTCAACTAGCAAGCGTCCGTACTCCGGCTGCCCCGGTGCTCCGTACGGGTTCCGGCTGCCCGTACACTACCCAAAGTATACGAAGTCTCAGTACAAAGTGATGCCCGAGTGGCAAATAGACAGGCTTCTGGAGGAATATGGAGTGACCGTCTCTGGAAGTCTGTCTGATAAGAGAAAGCTCGCAATGGGAATGTTTCTATGGATGTGAATGCACACACACATTATGTGTGCGTGCGTGTGCGTGTGCGTGTCTATGTTTGTCTAAATACATGGTTAAAGCTTCAGATAGAACACACAAACAGATCATTACATTGCTAAGCAGCGCTTGCGCTCTGGTTCTCATGAACAGTGTGCTAGTTCCAAAAATCTGTTACATATCCGCCTATTATATATACATATGTAATTATAAATATATCAATACATATCTAAATTTACATGCATTTAGAAAGAACCCTTCACACATACATACACACACACATACATATATAAATTTATTTCTTATTAATTATTATATATATTTCTAGCTTATATTTATAAAATGTGAAACATGAACTGTAGCCAAGCTTGTTTTGATATGGTGCGTGTGAAATAGACACAGGCCTGTGAATAATCAAATATATCTAATTATTAGATTTATTAATTTAAATAAGGTCCTAAAGTGTTGAGATTATTTACATAAACGGTAATATACCTACACACACACACACACATATTCAATCATCACACACAACAATATTAAAATAAAAGTTAAACTTAAAACTAAA
This sequence comes from Selaginella tamariscina, assembly GCA_003024785.1. Taxonomy (NCBI): domain Eukaryota; kingdom Viridiplantae; phylum Streptophyta; class Lycopodiopsida; order Selaginellales; family Selaginellaceae; genus Selaginella; species Selaginella tamariscina. The sequence goes on from PUQB01000586.1 coordinate 68,904, forward strand.
TCACCACGTCTCCCTCCATATAGAGTATTTCATAACACTAGTATATACATATCCAAATATTAACTTCAATATACGGGTATATTAAATACATGTATTTTTATTTAAAAAGACTAGTATATTACATATTCAAATTTTAACTTCAGTATATGGGTATATTAAATACATATAGTTTTATTTAAAAAGATTGTTAGTCAACAATAAATGAAACCTAAGTTTAAAACTTAATAATTCTATGTAAAGTTTAAAAGAGTATCTACTTAAAATATTCTAATTTGTATCTATTTAAAAATTATTAAATATGAATAAGATAGAGAGTTTAATAAATAGATTTTAAATTTTAAAATCAATTTAATGACAGTTTAATAATCTCGGGTCCTATATATTTTCAACATAAAAATATATTATTATTAAATTAGAATTATATAAAGTATTAAGATATAGTATGTTTAGTATGTTTTTGATTATAAGTTAAATAGGATATTTATTAATTTTTATTTTTAAATTATATCTGATTAAATTGTTATTAACGTTTATAAATTAGAATAATTTACATAGATACTTTTTTGTACCTGTACCCTCTAGCCACAAACACGTAGAAGAGACCATTCATAAGACTAAGCAGGCCAACCAACCAAAAGAAATAATCCAGATGGCCCCTGTTCAGATTATCCGGTATCCATCCTTGACTATCCGACGAGCTTGTCACCTGAAAAATTATATAATAAATAAATATAATTACTATTAAATATGTAATATGAAGTACATATTTAATATATAAGTACATTATATATTCTAAACATACAACATATGGAAATAGATACTAATGTAATTCAAAATATCCATCCTTCACACACAAAGCACGTTATATGTAGATTATCAAGAGTAAATTATCCTAGAACTAACTACTAAACTACTCTCTCTCTCACACGCACACGCACACACCACATACACATATCCATAAAAAATGTAATGTTATGTGTTGAGTTATCGAGAGCAAGTTATCTAGAAACTAACTACTAAACTCTGTGTGTGGTGTGTGTGTGTGTGATACACACATTAAAAATGCAATCTTATATGTATATTATCGAGCAAGTTATCCTAGAAACTAACTACTAAACTACTCTCTCTTCTCTCTCTCACAATCGAGAGCAAGTTATCCACTCTCTCTCTATCTCGCACACACACACACACTTACATTGGAAATGACTGAAACGAGGAAACTACTCAAGTAGTTACCAAGAGCAACAGTACTGAGTGCAAGGGCACTTCCAAGGCTCCTCATGGCGTCAGGTGCTTGGTCGTAAAAGAACTCCAGTTGGCCAATTGACGTGAACACCTCGGAAGCCCCGACTAGAAAATACTGTGGTATTTGCCAGAATATACTTATCGGAACAGGGTCTGTTGCATTATCCAGCATACCAAGTTCCGCAGCCAAACTCAGACGCTTCCTCTCCAGGACAGCTGCTACTACCATTGCCGCTGTTGCAACTACAAGTCCAATCCCCATTCTCCAGATATGTGTAAAACCCTGCATGTACGATAAACTTACATGTGTGTGTGTGTGTGGAGAGAGGAGAGAGAGAGACAGAGACCTGCACACAGCCCGTGTATCTGCGGACAAAGGGCACCAGAAACTGCTCATACAGTGGGCAACAAATGATAATACTAATCGTGTCAAACATGCTGAGTGTTGCAGCAGGGACTGACAGCTTGAATGTAGATCCAATCCGTAGTAGACTATCCATTCTCTGGATATATATTTTACTCATGTTAGGGTTGTATACATAAACTAAGTTAATTGCATCTTTTATGCATTACCTCTCCTTGTTCCACAAAGAAAGTGGCCATTTGTGCGTATACGGTGAAGTATACGATGGTGGTAGCCCATATAGGCAGCATCCGTAGGAATATCTTCACCTCCTTCCACTTGAGTTACTGTACATAGCCTCCATGGATTCGGGTTGTCCTCTATCTCCGTTCTTGTTGCAGCTTTATCCAAACACCTGCACGTAACACGCATGTATGTGTCTACACACACACACATAGAGAGAGAGAGCGCCGGGGGAGGGAGGGAGAGGGGGAGTGCGAGAGAGAATTACTTACCTCATTTCATCACTATGCTGGATCTTTCTACTGCCTACTATAGCAGATTCCTTGTGAGGAAGCTCATATAGTAAACGTTCATCACCGGGAACCCTTACGTTCCACTTTGAAGCAGCTGCAACCAAAACTTGAGCAATCCTTGTGAAGGGACTCCCACCCGGCTTCTGATTCCTGTATAGAAACGTGTTGAAGTGTGGATGTGTGCTCATTCACAATATATGTACTGGAAGCATTACTACATACGTGTGTGTGTGCGTTACCTGTACAAAGGTGTGCCACCGAAGAAGGTGCAAATAGCAATGACCATTGCAATTGCAGGTATTCCAAAACCAACACCCCAACCAACATTCTCCTGTATGTATACAATCACGGTGCTCGCGACTAAGGCCCCCAAGTTAATGAAGACGTAAAACCAGTTGAAAAACGATGTCATCTTTGTCCTTTCCACGGGATCTCCACTGTTATTCGTGTCAGTAAAACATGCACATATACACACATATACAAACTCTCTCCGTAGATCTTTATGTATATATTTCACACGCACATTACCTGTCAAACTGATCAGCTCCAAATGACGAAACACATGGTTTTATGCCACCAGTTCCAAAAGCAATGAAGTACAAAGCCGTGTAAAAGAATGCCATTTGCCCAGTTGACATCCCTGGGCAGACACCAACATTGTCCAGCGGACAGACAGGAGGTTTTAACAACGGTAAAGAAGCTGATAATGAGAGCATAACCATTCCCTGTGGAAGAGACATTTTAGAAGCAAAACAATGCATCTTGAGTACGCCTCCACACAAAACACACACACACACACACAACACACACACAATGTGGACTTACAATGGCATAGACGACAGAGAGGGATCCTATTGTCCAGTAACGGCCCCAATAAGAATCAGCAAGAAAAGCACCTATAAAAGGTGTGATGTAGCAAGTGCCTGACCAAGCTGTGACTGTTTTTGCTGCAGCTGCATTGCCTTGGTGCATAACAGTGGTTAAATATACCACTAAGTTAGTGTTTATTCCATAATATGCCAACCTCTCACAGAACTCATTCCCTGCATATATTGCATGGTTAGTACATATATGAATCTAAACCGCCATTGAACGATACAAATGAAACATAACACACACACACACACACACACACACACACACACACACACACACACATATATATATATATATATATAGAGAGAGAGAGAGAGAGAGAGAGAGACCAACGTTTGTTTTGAATGAGCGTATATGTCTGAACCTCTTACATTTCAGATTAATTTAGCTGTACTTACAGACACAACATACATGAAATACATACATATCATGTGCATACATACATACATCAGCATATGTATATCTGTGTTGTATGTTTTCTGCATATCAGCGTCTCTCTCTCTCTCTCTCTCTCTCTCTCTCTCACACACACACACACACACCACACACACACCTACATGCAGTATATGTACATATGATTGTATATGTGTGTGCACATATACACAGGTAGACTCACCTAAAATAAAGGGGCAAGCTCTCCAGCCACCAGTCTTGGACTTAATCGCACGGTTGCCAGACGAATCAACTGACCCATCAGTGGTGAAATACGTATCATCCAGATCTTCATCATTGTCAGTTATAGTTATAAGAGAGTCTTTGGAGGATTCAGCCAGCTGCATATGCATATGTATATATATCTGTGTATACACACACACACATGTGTATGCATATACACACATACACATACACATGTATATATACGCTAAATCTCTGAAATTTATAAACACTTACATTAGCAATCTCGTCATTGTGCAAGAGCGAAGCTCTCTCATCAGACGCCATCGCTAAAAACCCTAAATCAATTCAAACCTTTTTGCACGCAACATGAAATTGCATACGCAACATAATATAATATAAGCAATTTAATATGCAACATAATATAATATAAGCAATTTAATACGCAACATAATATAACATGTAAAATTTAATACGCAACACAATATATCGTACACAACATAAATAGTAAGAATACGTTATAAAATTTAGTAAACAATATCTCAAATAAATGAAGAGATATCGGCGTAATAGATTAACAGAATATCCTATCCACTAACGGAATATCCGTAAGGCCGTAAGAATATTCGGGGGAATCTATTCTAAACCCTGATGTGTTTAGCTGCAGAAAGACAAGGCAAAGGTATTTATAACCCTCATTCTCATGCCGCACGAGAGCGTTAGGGCGTCTTCGTCTTAGGGCGTCAAAGATCGAGCCGCCATTCCCAGGTATGATCCGGACGCAGATTTCTTGCTCGAATTCTTCATGAAATCCTTGTTTTCCATGTAAAAAATGCACTAAAATGTGTTACTCTTCTGTTTTGTGCATTTAATTGGATAGATTCGGTGTTTTCTTCATAAAATCCTTGTTTTTCTTGATTTTTCTATTAAAAATGTATTAATCTGTATGAAATTTGATAGATTTCGTTATGTTATTCACGAGATCCTGCTCCATTTCTGTTTTCTTGCTAATTTCATGTAAAAACTGCATTTTCTTTCATAATTTTCTTACTGAGAATGTGTTAATCTCTATATGAAATTAGATAGGTTTCGTACTTCCCATGGCGACTAATAGTGTTACGAGTGTGTACCTGCATGTCATGGAAGATGTCATCAACAATATCCGTGGAGATTTTCAAGCTGAGAATCTAGATGACAGTGTTCTCCAAGAGCTTCAATCGGTATAAATGCATGCATACATACCAACATGTATACGTCGGAACTTAACATGACACAGTATACTTTATGAGAATATACATGTGACGATTTGTTGATGCATACATACACCACATCTAGATGTATGTACGAATTTCTGTGATGTATGAACTACAGTCGGGGAGTATGGTTCCCACTCTCAACATTTGTTAGCTAGAGGTAGATGATACGTATATATCCATGCATGCATACACACATGAACACATACACATATTTGATGAATTTGTTGATACATCATAATCATAACATATATAAACTCCTAATGGTGAAGGTTCACATGCCTATGAGTAGCACCCTCGTACATATCTATGTATGGATATGCATAGTATATATACGTACATGTCTTGTCATTTAAAATCTAGAAGACAAGGTTTTAAGGTATTTTACTAGGAAATCTAATCCCCAGTGTCACAAAAGGTCTAAGGATTTTGATACGTACACACACATACACATACATATGTATGAATTTGTGGATGTATGAACAGCTATGGGAACTCAAGATGATACAGTCGGGGACTATAGTTCCTAGTGAAATTCCTCCAAACTTTGGAGCGAGAAATCCTGCACCTCCAGCTCCTGTTCAGGATTTTAAACATTCCTTATCAAGCTGCTGAAGGAGTTCACTCCCACTGCGGAGATGCTTTTCTCACCGGTAAGCTATATATAGATATAGATATAAATATAAAGATATATATATTGAATGTTAGTAGATTTAAATGCATCTATATCTATATCTGTGTAGGTTTATTTGACAAACTAGTCATAAGTAAATTCAATAGACAATAGAGTATTATATATAGTAACATTATTATACTTTAAATACAACTACTCCCAACTAGCTACAACCACTTATTTTTCCTTTTGCAGTACCAAACACCAACTCCTGGGCCTGACCAAACTCCAGTTGACGATCAAGCTGGCAAGGTGCTTTGTATTTCTTTTATGCTTATATATATATATATATATATATATATATATATATATATATATATATATATATATATATATATATATATAGCCATGTGTGTTAACGTTTTTATTCACAGGACAAACGTCGTGGCGTGGATATGAATGTTGGTAAGTTTTCAATACAGAATATTTCTCGCGTTTACATTTATTTCAAGTGTTTCCTTTTAGCTTACGAAGAAGGTCAAGAGGAGGAGGAAAATGGCAGAGGACAAGCTCCCATCACAAAAGTAAGATAAAAATATTATTTTAATATATTACCACTGCGACTAATATGTGTGTGTAACAGGACTTTTTTACACTTTCGGGAAAAAGAAAGCGTGATGAACAAACTGGGAACTTTTTTCCTGGAAATTATATCCCCCAACAAGATGGATCCTGCGATATACAGTTCGAACTGAGCATTTCAAATAATTTTGAGGTACGTGCATATATACATATGTATATTGAAATATAGCAGATATATTATTCTTAACAAATGGCGTTTATGTTTATGCAGGTCGGTAGTTCATCTCATGTTCCCCAGTGTGATGGCCCAGTCGATAACTATGACGAGGTGCTATAGATTTGAACTATTTTTGTAAGCTTTTACTTAAGTTACGGTTACAGGTCGCTGAGGAAGACTATAATGAAACTGCAGATGAAGGTCTGTTCACTTATATATACATATAGATATAGGCATACACACATGTCTGATCATATTTAATCTCTTACAGAGCACCAACCTACTAATGAAGCGCAAAGAGCAGCACAGGTAGAGGCACCAGAAGGATCAGAGGACTCCGAGCCTCCATTAAATGAGGATGACGATGATGAGGAGGATGGGCTTGACGACATTGATCCTGTGGGTGACGAGCTGAAAACCAGTCATTTTGTTCTTTGCCAATTTGAAAAGGTAGGTGCGTGCGTGCGTGCGTGTGTGTGGTTGTGCTTGAAGGTTTGTTGATAATGGATTCAAGAGAAAAATAATCCATGATTTAGTATGTAAATGCATGGGCTTAAGTTAAACAGGAGTTTAGTTAACCACTAGTTTCTTATAATTATATTCATTGCAGGTTACAAGGTCCAAGAGCAAATGGAAATGTATTCTCAAGGATGGAATAATGCACCTGAATAATCGTGACATTCTTTTTGTGAAGGTATATTTATGCATATATTGAACTATATGTATATATGTTTATGAATATAGGCGTATGTTTCTAACTTGTTTTATGTTTACAGGCAAATGGAGAATTCGATTTTTGAGGGTTGTCAAGTAGAAGATATTTACCTTATGTTTGTAGAGTGTTCCTTTAGATGTTGCTGCAATACAAGCTGTGTGTCTTTATGCATTACATTACATTACGTCCGTTCCAGGGCATTAATGAGCATGATGGATCTCAAAGAGATTTACTACTTCACGTTCATTAACAAAGACGAAGGTACGTCTCTCTCTCTCTCTCACACACACACACGCGCGCGCGCATTTGTTTGTAGATACTTGAAGATTACGGATGAAGAAAATGTTAGCGTGACTCTAAACCAAAGGAAGTTTGACTATTGGGAGTTGGTTATGAAAGCGAAGGTACGTGTATAACACTTATATACTACATTCATTGTCACGATATATATTTGCACTATATACATATGGGACTACACTTGCAACTGCTATTTACTTGCTTGTGTGTGCGTGGTGAGTGTAGAAGACACCTCTCTTTCCTCTGTATTTGCAGTGTATTACAGGTGTGGATGTACCACTATACAGCTACGGTTTATAAATACTCTACGCATACGCACACATGTGCTTGTATTCACGACACATGCACACACTTTGGAAAGTGTAAACGCGGTATATATATATATATATATATATATATAATGAGATCTCTTAAAACTTCTGAACACACATGCTGGAAAGATACGTGGAGACTATATGATATTATTTGTTAGATATATTTTATATATTTTTTATCATATAGCTTCATTTAAAAAATTATATTTATGATATGAGTTGATAAATTCAAGTGGATATGTATTTACAATAATAATAATGATTATCGATTTCTATTTATCATTTTAAATTTGCAAATTCAAATTTGAAAAATGTCAAAATTGAATTTAAGTTTTAAACTATATTTATTAGTAAAAATTATATATATTAAATTTTTTATTTGTATTGTTAAAATAAATTTATAAATGTTTTAAATTCAAATACAAAAGTATTACCATTATTACAAATGTGTGTGAATGTTTATTACGTACGTGTGTTTAAGCATAGCATGTGTGTGTGTGTGTGTGTGACATGTGTATATATATCTACTAATGTTTTGATGTGTATGTATGTGTCTAAAATGTTCTAGTGTGTGCATGTGTATAAATTTTTTATTACCCATGTGTGTATATGTGTAAATGCGTGTGTATGTATATGGAATATTTTGTGTGTGTGTGTGCGTCCATATATATATATATATATATATATATATATATATATATATATAATGTTTATTTTTTATTTACCAGATTTAAAGTAAATGGAAATATTTTCAAAATTTTCATAGGTTATAACACTACAAAATTATGAAGTTAGAATATTCTGTCTATTGATATTCGAAAGTATATACTGTTTACGTCAATCTTATCAATCTGACGGTCGGAAGATCTCATTGTGGTCAAACGTGTAGTCAAACGAGGTGAAACGTGGCAGTCTGCATGGTCTGTTAACGTGTTGGCTAACCAGTGATTCTACCTTTGGTATAAAATCCGAACAGTCTGAGTATAGTAAATTATAGAGTTCGTATCTGTGTTTTGTCTTTTACTGTTTTATTCTAATTTTGAGTTAGATTTTCTGTGTTTGTGAGAGAGATGGCTCAGGAAGTGCCTATTCAGGACCGTAAGCAGCTGGAGCAGCTCCCCAGTGGAGAGAAGGAGGAGCTGAACCGTGCTGCTCGTGACGGACAGACTGTTGTGCAGGGCGGTACCGGCGGTAAGACTCTGGATGCACAGGTCCGCCTCTCCGAAGGTAACTCATTCTTTTGGCCTGGTTATGTGCATTTTCCTCCTTGCATTCATCTATCTGCTTGTTGGAGTTCATTGAGAAGGATGCAGTGCTGCAGTTCTTACTCTGTACTGCAGTGTTGTGGTTGTTTTTGCTGTGTGCTGCAGTGCTGCAGTGCTGTAGTTGTTAATGTGCACTGCAGTGCTGCAGTTCTTATTGTTGTTGTATGCAGGGCGTCACAAGGGCGGTGAGACGCGCAAGCAGCAGATGGGGACGGAAGGGTACCAGGAGATGGGACGCAAGGGCGGACTGTCGACCATGGAGAAGTCTGGGCAGGAGCGTGTTGAGGAAGAGGGTATTCTCATTGATGAGTCTAAGTATAAGACCAAGAGCTAGGCTAATAATGTAGTTGTAATGAATGTAAAGCTTTTTCAGTATATGGTCATACATACACACAGACGTCGTGTGTGTGTGTATTAATGTTTACGTATACAATTTTGATTTCTCTATCATTATATAAAATAGATATGTGTAAAGCTTCTCAGTAAATGCATAGACACAGACACATAAATTTATTATTTATATTATTTTAATATGTAAAACAATTTTTAATTAAATTTTATAGTACACTATGATGAATCTAAATCAACAATGGAAAGATACAATTTTACTGTGTGAATGTTTATTATGTTTGTTACTATGTACGTGTGTAACGTAGCACGTATGTGTGCGTGACATGTGTATAATCTATTAATATTTTGATGTGTATGTGTACCTGTTTTATGCGTGTAAATGCGTGTGTATGCAAATGTCTGTTTATATAGAATGTTTTGTGTGTGTGCGCGTGTATACGTATGGCGTCCAAATATAAATATTTGTTTTCTTATGTATATTATTTCATTTTTTTCTTGCTTAAATTCCTACCAAATTTTAAATAAATGGAATTACTTTCAAAATTTTCATATAGACAGGTCATTTTCGAAAGTATATACTGCTTACCTGTCAATTTATTCATATCTGACGGTCGAAAAATCTCATTGTGGTCAAACGTGTAGTCAAACGAGGTGAAACGTGGCAGTCTGACGTGTTAAGAATAGTAAATTATACAGTTCTTCGTATCTCGGTTTTGTCTTTTACTGTTTTATTCTACTTGTGTTGTGAGAGAGAGATGGCTCAGGAAGTACCTATTCAGGACCGCAAGCAGCTGGAGCAGCTCCCCAGTGGAGAGAAGGAAGAGCTGAATCGCGCTGCACCTGACGGACAGACTGTTGTGCAGGGCGGTACGGGTGGTAAGACTCTGGATGCACAGGTCCGCCTCTCCGAAGGTAATATCGTTCTTCTTGGCCTCAAAATGTACATTTTCCTCCTGCATTCATGTATTTGCTTGTTCAGGTTTTGCAGTTTTTCTTACTGTGCTGCGGTGTTCTTATTGTGTGCTGCAATGTTGCAGTTGTTCTTACTGTGCTGCGGTGTTGCAGTTGTTCTTACTGTGTGTTGCAATGTTGCAGTTGTTCTTACTGTGGTGCAATGTTGCAGTTGTTCTTACTGTGATGTGTATTCAGGGCGTCACAAGAGACGCGCAAGCAGCAGATGGGGACGGAGGCAAGGGTGACCATGGACAAGTCTGGTAGGAGCGTGTGGAGGAAGAGGGTATCCTCATTGATGAGTCCAAGTACAAGACCAAGATCTAGACTAACGTGGATGTAATGTAGTTGTCTAGTAATGTAAAAGCTTTCAGTATATGCATCCACATAGATATCGTGTGTGTGTGTGTGTGTTAATGTTTACATGCTCCTTATATCATTATACAAACTTGTATGTATACAAACAGCGTTTATTTGGTTGGATGTATACAAAACAGTGATATATGAGGTTGGATGTATACAAAACAGTGATATGAGGTTGGATGTATGTACAGTGATCTTGTACAGACACACGTAGACATTGTGTGCGTGTTAATGTTTACATGTTCCTTATATATCAGTATACAAACAGTGATATATATGTTATTATGATCTTGTACAGACACATACACATTGTGTGTGTGTGTGTGTGTGTTTAGATTTCTGTTATAAATAATAACTAGGCTTTTTAAATATATAACTTATTAGTGCTTTTATTACTATATATATGAAATATACTTAGTTTTATAAATGTAATAATTTTATAATCTGCACACAAACTAGGCTTAAACATATTAGTTCATTTAACTCTAATGAAGTGCATTAAGTGCCATTTAGGCAAGTTGAACATGATATTATAAATGTTATTATATAATACCATAAGGCATACATACATACACACACACGCGTATAAAAGAGTTGAAATGCATAAAAGTATATAAAACACCCATGAACACAATACTCACATTTATAGTAAAATATGCACATGATTATGCTATTTAAATACCACGGACAACGACTGCTTTACGATATTTACTTTACTATTTATAATATTTCTTGTGGGTGATGCCACTAATAAATATAAATTTAGCATATTATTTGTTCTTTTAGTTAAAAAATTAATAATAAAGTGTATCTTTATTATTTATTCCAAACATGTCATGTAATAAAAATTACATTTATATAATTAAATAAAACATAATAATGCATTTTAGTAAATTCACATATTAACTTATTCAAGCCAATCATACATTTTTTAATTCATTATATTGTATTGATTTAAGGTAATGTATAAAACAAAATGTTTATTATAAATTTCATGTGTAATATACATTATTGATTCATCATTTAAATGCATAACCCTTCATATTAAATGTGAACTGCATAAATAAATTTATTAAATTTGTTTTATCATTTAAAGTTAATGATCAATTATTTTTATTTATTTATTGACTTATTATAATTTCTCTTAAGATGTTATTAATGTATTTTTATTTTTAATTTATCATGGTATTCTTATTTATTCTTCTTTTGCCACTTGTCTTTATTAATTATTATTTATTCTTTAAATAAACATTTTTATGTTCCACACTACTATTTAAAATTCAAGACGAAAAGGAAATATCATTAATGACATATTTATATCAAATTTAAGTAAGGTATTTACAAAATTAAATATAATTTAAATTTTTTAATACATATTTAATGTCTTACTCAACTTTTATCATCATTCCTATACATAAAGAGCCTAAGAGGAATATAACATGCATAAAGAGTTAAAAAAGAGTGCAAGTAAGTGAATTTATAAACAAAAAATATAATATTATTATAACAACAATGTAAATATAAAAATCAAGAGGAAACTCACTATTAACATAAAAATTTCAAAAGATATAAAAGGAAGAGACCATCACATTAATAATATTAAGAACTTTAATAAATAAGGTATTAAGATGTAAAAGTACTACACACATGAATAATATATAATAAAGATAAAGATAATAATTAATTAATAAGAAAGATAAACATCCGTTACAATGGAGCACATAATATAAAAAGTCACGAGGAAAATAATATGTCAAAGAAATTATAAAATAAAAGATCACATTTGATAAAAATATAAAATAAAAATTTAAATATGATACCGGATCAAGAATTTTAAGAAAAAAAAAAAAAACTATAAATAAAATAAAATAACTAAGTAAACTACACGAGAGACATTAACTCAAATATGAAATAAGGTTTAAAAGGAAGAGAATACAACTTATAAGAAAACATTATTAAATAAAAAATAATTACATATAAATCCCATACATAAGGATTTGCACATGTGAAAAGAGGTATAAAAAATATTTTTTATTGTACATACGTATATGGGTGAACCTTGGTAGGGGCGTATAAGAAGGATTAATAATTTTTAGTGGCACAATCTATGTCTTTTATATTATAATGGTTTTTACATAAATGACTTACACATTTTAAATAAGAAAATATAGTATTTATAAATAGATCTGGAATAAATTTATAATTTTAAATGATAATTAATAAATTTTTCACCATATTTAAAGGGGTTAGAATTATTTTTATTAAATTTTAGTCATATATATAAGTGAAGATGTATAAATAAATAATAATATAATCATATATAAGGGATACATTACCAGCCCGTATACAAAGGGTTACCTGAATATGTAATTATGCAAACGTACATAAACTTATTTATATGTGACATCTTTAAAAGGTTTCCTGAATATGTAATTGCATAAAGGATATATAAACATATCGATTTATATGTGACATTATATTATGCAGAGAAAACTCAATTATGCATGATGACGTGTACATGTTTAAAATGAATATAACGTTAAAATTTAAGATTTCATCAATATATTACATATTTAAGTTTCACTCTTTCCTTTAAGGAAAATAAATATATAACCTTGAAATTTTCATATTAAGATTCAGAAACCCTAAATTTAATTATATTATTAAAATTCACTTTTTTTGTTATTATTTTTTTGTTTCAAGAAAATAAACTGAAAAGAATAAAAACTTATACATACGGATAGCATTTTGGGATTAAATAAACAAATTCTAAAAATATTATAATCTTTAGAATAATTTTATTTTGTTGTGATATACATTAAACTTAATTTTTAACTATATATGCACGCTTACATACATGCTATGTCTTACACATTTTATAACATTAACACTCTTGTGTGTGTGTGTGTGAAAATATTCTACATTACATCCACGCTACATCATTATACATACATAAAGTAATATATGCAAGGTTGTATAATGAAAGAGAAATCAAGATAAGTAGCATGTAAAACATTAACAGACCCACGATGCATATGTATGTGAGTATGTGCGTATACTGAGAAAGCTTTTACATTACTAGATCGACTACATTACATCCAAACTAGCTTAGCTCTTGGTCTTATACTTGGACTCATCAATGGGGATACCCTCTTCCTCCACACGCTCCTGTCCAGACTTCTCCATGGTCGACAGTCCGCCCTTGCGTCCCATCTCCTGGTACCCCTCCGTTCCCATCTGCTGCTTGCGCGTTCACCGCCCTTGTGACGCCCTGCATACAATACAATACAACACAAGTAAGAACAACTGCAGCACTGTGATGAATTCCAACAAGCAAATAGATAATGCAAGGAGAGAAATGCACATTCCGAGGCCAAGAAGAATGAGATTACCTTCGGAGAGCCGGACCTGCGCATCCAGAGTTTTACCACCGGTACCGCCCTGCACAACAGTCTGTCCGTCACGAGCAGCACGGTTCAGCTCCTCCTTCTCCCCACTGGGGAGCTGCTCCAGCTGCTTGCGGTCCTGAATAGGCGCTTCCTGAGCCATCTCTCTCACACAAACACAAACTCTAACTCACAATTAGAATAAAACAGTAAAATACAACGGAGATACGAAGAACTGTATAATTTATTATTCTTAGACTGTTCGGATTTTATACCAGAGGTAGAATCTCCGGTTGCCAACACGTTAACAGGCCATGCAGACTGCCACATTTCACCTCGTTTGACTACACATTGACCATCATGAGATTTTCCGATTGAATAAAATTGACAGGCAAGCAGTATATACTTTCGAATGTCACGTGTCTTTTATATATACCGTGGTGACTATAATTTTAAATTTATATATTATTATTTATGTAGATAACATTCAACATTAATTATTCTTATAGTATATATATGTAAAATTCAATATATTTGATATCCAAATTCAACAAGGGGTTTGAATGTGAAGTAAGTTTTAAGTTTCATTTTTTTCTTGTTCTTTTTCTTTTTCTTTTGTTTTAAATTTTAAATAGTTTAAACATTTCTTATATTATAAAATTCAAAATATTTGTGCTATTATTATGTTTTGTTTTAAGAAAATAAACTAAATAGAACAATTTTTTTTATACATATAGCATTTTGGGATTAAATAAACAAATGTTAGAAAATATTATAATTTTTAAAATTTATTGTGATATATATGTTTAGTTGGTTAATTAGTTATAAAGTGCATTAAGTTTAACTTTCAAGAATATACATGCTTATATATTATATACATGTATTACACATAATTTATACACAATTAAATTTGAATAGTTAACATATTTAAAAACTTGTTCATTTATAACACTAACACCACACAAGATGTATGTGTGTGTGTGTGAGTCTCCAGGCCTTTACATTAAAAGATCACCTCATATATAATTGTTTTGCATAATGATAGAGAAATCAAGATAAAGAACATGAAACATTAACACACACATGATGTATATATGTGTGTGTGATTATGTGCTTATAATGAGGAAGCTTTTACATTATTAGATCACATCATTACAAGTGTTCATTATGTTGAGTAACCATGGCCATGTGCCTCAAAGAGATCCATGAATGTGTTTAGGAAGACCCTTGCCAAAAGAACCTAGGTTGTTCAGGCACTATTGGTTTTGTAAAACAAGCCATGAGAAGCTACATTAGCATAAATCTTTAATAAACTCTCAAACATGTTCACACATCCAAGAAGCCATACATGTCAATAGGCACACTTGGGCAAAAGACTAACTTCCTTTGAGAAATTGTTAAAGGTGTAGCACCCTCTATTAAGAACACAAGCATGTGTGCTCACTAAGATCACCAACCCTTTGGCCTAAAACCCAAGACATGACCCTTCTGTTTAATAACTTGTTCGTGAGTTTAAAAGGCATTGTCCAAGTTCATGTTCCACAAATTTAGTGGTTGAGGCTTTGCTTCAACCGCCTCATTCATACAAATGAGGAACAACACTTGCAACACAACTAGTTGCATGACCTAATTCACAAAGGTGAACATTGTTTGTGTACTTAACCAATTAAAAGTGTGATTTCCTAAAGTCGAATTCTTAACATGAGTTATTTTACCAAATTTGTGGGTTTCAAAGTTGGCATATGGCAAGCTAGCACAATAATGTGGATTTCCTAATGCTAAAGATAAACTTACCATTAAGGTATAATGCACCTTACATGCCGAAAGTTAGGCTGGCACTAAAGGTGTGCCTTGATAACATAAGTTAAGCTTTTGCTAGTGGGAATGAAAGAACCAAACACTTCTTAGTTTTTGACATATTTTCCTACACATACATTATTTAATTTATACGATAGAGCCCCTCCCAATGTTTTCCTATTTTATGAAGTGCGCTAACACGGAATGTCATTCTTAATGCATTAATGGTTGGTGAATTTAAATTACTAACCCACCTACCCCTAAACCCTACCCTAAGTGGTTTAGGTAACCTTAGTCCTGGGTGCATATTTGATATGTCAAACTCACTAAAACTAACCAAGAATCTAACCAAAACACAAAAAACAAAGGAAGAATTTTTAAATGTTAAGTTCTTGCTTTATACATAGTTTCTTGCAAATACCTAGTAACACATAACCAAATCATCATTAAATACCCAAGTGCATACAACATATAGGACTCATTAATATAGAACAACAATCAACTTCCAAAGTAAAGATCCATCATAATAAAAATTATGACACCTATCATAGACATTTATAGTTTAGGGGGAGAGATTGGCATTGGAGCTCATTTCCATGCTTTTAGAACCACCAATTATCAATAGTGAATATGAGACTACAGACTTGAACAAAAACGTGTTATACACCATGAATTTATATGTGAAATAAAATAATGTCAAATGAAACAAGGGTTCAAATAAACAATTGCCCTTTTAATAAGTTGTGACCATGAGATCTTGGGTTTGAATTTAATCCTTGCAATTGACGTGTCAAAAAGATTTGAAATAGTGCTTTGGATAATTACAATGTAAGGGAGATTGTAACACTAAGAGCATGAGAAGTATATTGAATTAAATGTAATATAAATATCTATATAAAAGTTAAATTAATTATTTATTTATGATGGCTACTCCACTGGTAACTTATGTAAATTATATATAAACTAATTTGGACTATTGGATAAAACACATGGCACATCATATTAAACACCTATGTTATGATGTGACATACATGTGAGGTAAAATGGTTTATTCATAAGTCATATGTTGATTAAATGTGGTCACAAAATGTAGTAAATTAAATTTTAAATAAATTTATTGCAGATATACTCACACTGGTGAAGGCAGAAAAAGTATGTTTTTTAAGTAAAATAAATTTACTCACATGTTTAATTACCACCAGTGGAGATGCTTTAAATATATATTACATCTAAAGGGAGACTATAACATTAAGTGTATATTATAATCATTTAGGGAGAGACTGTAACACTAAGTGCATATTACAATGTCATAAAAATAATATAATCTAAAAGGAGACTATAACATAAAGCGATGTCATTAAATTTATATAATGTGTACAAATATATAACATGTAATATTAAGTGTATATTACAATGAGAGACTATAACACTAAGTGTATAGTACAATGTCATCAAAATTATATAATGTGTAAAAATATATAGAATGTAACACTAAGTGTATATTCTAATGTTATAAATTATATCATGTGTACATATATATATATACATAGTACCATTTTTTGTACAGGCAATTGTATTTGTATAAAGATGTGTATATATACAAAACATGAAAAATATATAGTACTATATAGTGTTGTAAATGTGGCATACATTACTTACCTATATTATTTCTTTAGGTTTATTAACAGTATAATTATTTTTTAAATACTTATAAATGCAAAAACATTTTAACCAGTCTTCAAAATTTGTGATATGATAAAAAAAAATTATAATTATGCTTATCATTTTTTTAAGATTTAAATTTCAATAATTAAAGAATAGGTTGAAGTTAAATTATCATAATCAAGTAACATGTCAAAATTAAAAGCTATCTATATAAATAACTAAACCTTTAAGATATCATTTATATAAATGATGTCATAAAACAATATAGATATATTAATACAATTATCTTTTAATTTTGTGCTTGTGTAGCATATGTGTCTATACACATACACAACACACGAAGGACATATATAGTGTTTTAAATGTGACATAAACTACATACATGTTTTATATTTTTTATCTTTATTAATAATATAATTGATTTTCAATACTTCCAAACTCAAGAACATTTTTAAAAAACCCTCAAATTTATATTAAAATAAATAGTTATTTGTGTTTATAATTTTTTTAATTTAATTTCAATAACTAAAGAATTTGTTAAAATCAAACAATATGTTAAACTTAAAAATTATGTATATAAATAATTAAGTCTTCAACTCATACATCTATTTATATAAATAATGTGTATGTACATGTATATGTATATATTAATACTAATGCACAAACTAATTTTCATTTATTATTTGTTCAATATGCATGTCTTTGAAGCATTATTGATTTTATTTATTATTATTTTTGCAAATGTTCCTTATTTAAATAATTTCTTAACATTTTTCATGTAATTTTGTGTTTTTTTTAGATAATACATTATAAATATATAGATACATAAAAAATATAAATTTTTTTATCAAGCTTACAATAATGTTTTTTTTATGATTATTAATGTATTCAATATCTTCTTTAATAATAATTCTATTAGTAACACCACATAATATAATATTAATATGTCATTCACAACATATACCAAGTTATATATTCCGAAATTTATTAATTTTATTTATAACTTGTTCATTTCTGGCATTTTAAATATTTTTTTCTTAGCCGGTTATCATTATATTTATGTATGTTATAAATATATAATAAGAACATATTATAAATATATTCCACAAATAACAAATATTTATATTTTAAATTTAAATATATATTCTCCTTATAAATTTGTAACATATATGAATTATAATAATAACATGTAATATAGGTGGTATATAGAATGAATGATATTTAAATATCATGTTAAATGGTGTTATTAGTATTACCACCAAAAGTGATATTAAACAAATTTGCAATAATATTATAACTAACCTTGTTAATAAATTTGATAATTCTTTTAACATTTAAAACACTATTATATAGTATTTTACATTCTTCATGTTCTATGCATATAAACACATTTACATAAACGCCTTTAAATGCAAAAATTAAATTGTAATATGTATTATACACATCATAGTTACCAATTAACGCGTTCAGGTGAAAATTTGTCGTTAATAACGCGTTCGTAACACACGTTCAGGTTTGAGTCACGTCTCTTTTAAATTCCAAATTTAAATTAATCTTTCCGTTAGGTTCATCCATTACGCTTCCACTTTCTTTTAAGTTTTTTCAACATTCGGTTGGTCTGAAACCAAACGTTACATTCGAATGAAAATTTGCCGTTCGTAACGCCGTTTGTAACACATATGTATGCAACATTCGAAAGTTCAGCGGTAACTATGATACACATTATATCATTTTACATTATTTATATAATAATACATGTGTTTTAAAGGTTATTTATATACATAATCTTTTAATTTTAACATATTGTTTAATTATGATCATTTAATTTGGACAAATTATTTAATTATAAAAAGTTAAATCTTAAGAAAATGAAAATAAAAAATTTAAATAATTTTCTATCCCATTCGAAACTGAAACATTTTACATCTAAAAGTATATATATATATATATATATATATATATATATATATATATATATATATATATATATATATATATATATATAAATGATAAATTATAGAAATAAAACTAATATGAAGTGTGTGCCACATTTAAAACACATGTAATAGTATACACTCTTTTATGTTTATATATAAATATACACATTTACATGAACATAAATTTCATGTCATACAAAATTAAATGGAATTACCGATATATTTGTACACATTATATAGTTTCATTACATTGTAATATACACGTACGATTTTGTGAATTTATTTTCTAAATTATTTTAAGTATGTGTTTAGATTTGATTTTAATATAATATATATATATAATTAAGCATAGCACTGCATCATTAAATATTAATTAAACAAGGACCATTTAATAAATATTACATGCAATATTTTTTCATCAATTACATATAAGAAAATGAACATGACTCATTAATCTATAATACTATTATGAACTCTTTTCTTGAGTTTTTAATATATATTTCTTTTTTTAAAAATGGTTTTGTATACTTTCAGTTTGTATGTTCTTTGAACATTTTAATTTTTATTGAGCATATTTTGTTATTTCTTTTTATTTGTATTTATCTTTATAAAACATATGTTCTTGTCATAAAAAAGGATCTTAATATTAAACATTAAATTTTGAATCAATCAAAATTCATAACAAAATCTCTTCATTTAATATGAAAAAAAGAGATTTGACTTATTTATTTAATATAATATTAATATATCAAAACACTATTTCTTCATACTTAATTATTGTATTGTATTTGAGCAAAAAGCCATAGAAAAATCTTTTTGTTTAATATGGAAAAAAAGGTTTCACATTATTCATTTAATATAATATTAACATATCAAAACACTAATTAATTAGTTTGCATATGGGATTGTTTTAAATTATAATTATTTTTATAGATAATCCTCTCATTAATAATAGGTAAATAATTTAGAAACATCTTACAACATACTTATAAATTATTCAATTATAGTACATAATTAATATGACAAAACACTTTATATGTAATACATTTTATTAGTTAAAAATACATGAGTGAAAAGATACGTGTGACACATTGTAGATCAAAATTTATTACAAATAAGATTACTCATTTGTTAAATTATTTTATGAAAGTGCAATGAGGTGTAATAAAATACTTATAATTTTTTAGGGTTCATGTTAATTTAAATTGAGACGGTAAATAATTTGGTTTTATAATAAAAAAGATTTAAAATAACTTTTATGATAAAAAGGATTTTCAATAATCTTTATAATAAAAATTACAGTTCTTATCTGAATTTTTATGTTAAATTTCTTAAAGTTTATCAATATGATAATGAGGAGACTATAATAACTCTATGTATATAAATAATCAAATCTTTAAAAAATTATGTATAAAATAATCAAGTCTTTAAAAAATATGTACCATTATTAAGTAATGTCATAAAATAATATAATGCCAATTTTATTTATAATATACAAATGTGGTAAATATGTACATAAAAGATATAATACTGATACATATTGTGTAATTATTTCTCTTGGGTTTATCAATAATATAAATTTAAATTTTAAAAATATTTTCAAACAAGATCTAAACTCATATCAGGATATGTACCAAAGTATTAAATGATAGTTTTAGTTCCACCGATCACATCACATAACATAACATAGTATTAACATGTCATTCATAGTATATATACCACTTATATTAAATCATTATATTCATATATGTTATAAATATACGAATGTGCTAATACCATATTCTAGTGCTACTAGTGGTACAGCCACAAAAATAATATTAAATACATTACTCTCTTTCTAGCCATAACTACATTTTTATGCACTATGCAAAAGACAGATAATCTAGCAAAACTAACCTGAGAAAGGATGGATAAAAAAGCAAGAGCGTTATCTTATTGTATAGTAATGACTGAATCTATAAAATATATACTATATAACTATTAGTGTATGTCTATGCAGGAAATTGTTTATGTATTGAAAGCAAGGCTCTTCATAATAATACTCTTTCATTACGGATGATCATGGACGTAGAGGTTTGTTAATAATGTATATATGTGTATGCGTGAATGCATATGAAACACATAATAACATCATACGTTGGAAAAGAGAAGATATATTTTGTAATTTTCATTGTATACACTTCTCAAACAACTAACAAGTTTTTAAAAGTTCTGTATGTACAAAACGCGATAACACCTCAAATGCATGTGTATTACTCAAAAACAAAAATATTTAATATCTACATTAACATTGATATAAATATACATTTACGTAAATACATTATTTTATTTTGACAATTTATTGTTTCTTTAACTTATTTAATTTAATTAACATTAAAGATAATCTTACATAAGCTGCGGGGCGAATTCTTCTATGGTCTTTGTAGCCAATGTGGAAATGTCAAGAAAGGCACTTAATGAAGCTTGGAGAAATTTAGTTTCTGTTGCAGAAAATGATACTACTACTTTTTCACCTTGTATAGAGATAGATCTCTTCACCTTATCTGGTTGAAGTTCTTCATCCACTGCGAGCGCTGCCATGATAATCTTTGCAGCCTCCTCACTGCCATACTGGAGCTCCAATTTGTAGGTGAATGGAGGCCCTATTGCCGCTTGTTCTTGGATCAATTGTGACATTGTCTATAATAATAAACCCTAAAGAAATCCTAAGAACCCTAATTTATAGGGAATTTCAAATCCTTTTTTAATAAAGGTTATTCCAAATCCTTTTAATAATTTTAATTCTCTTTTGGAATAAATTTTTACCATTTCAACCTTATCAACAAATTTGAATTTAAAACTTTATAATTCATTTTTTATTATATAAATTATAAATCAATTTAACAAATGAGCAGTGATTAAATCCATAGTCGACAAATGCTATGGAAATATTTAATTACTAATTTAATTATTAATTTAATTTAATTATTAATCCACGGCATATATCACTGCAAATGAGTAGTCTTATGAAAAAGTTGTAATGAATTTAATGATTGACCCATAATGTGTAATAGTTAAATATGCCTTCTCACTTGTTTTTTAGCTAAAAAAATGTATTATGTATAATCATATATTATAATCTTGTTTTAGCCTGCTTATTATTAAAAAGAGGACCATCCATAAAAAATAATTATAGGTTTGTCGGATTATTAAAGATACAATTAATAAAATGTGGTTTGTTTATCAAATTTAAAACCTATTTATTTAATCAATAATACATGTTTTGTTAGAGGTTTATACAATCTTAAAATTGTAAAATTCAATAAGTATTTGATTCAATAATTTATTTATTTGCTTTTGTTAAAATTTTGACCCAAATGACTAATCATTAGTTCACTAAGTCTTTCAAGAGATCTTACCATAAAATTCCCACATATACTACATGATAAAAACTAAAGCATTATCCCTTATATTTTAAGAATTACCTTTCACATAAGAATACAACTCTTATAAGATTTGAGAGTTAACCTAATCCACAAGTAACCCTTAAGAGTTTATACTTTAGATTTACACAATAACATAAATAGATATAAGTGTTTTGCTAAACAAACCCTTTAGGTTTAAAGTTAAATAATGTTGAATATGCAACAATTATAAGTGATAATGCAAACACTTAAAAGTCTCATTAACAAATTTATGTTGTTTAATCTTTGAACATATTCACATATAACCTAACTAAATGTGTTAGTAAGTACACCAATCATGGAACATAATCTCTCTTAAGCAAACACTCCTTATTTAAGCACATGTATTTATGTTTATTAAAATCATTAACCATTCAATGTTGAACCCCTAAATGTTTGTGAAAGTGTTTATTTAGTGTCACTTGTGCGGTTCAATATATGCCAATTTTTTACATTAACGACTAATATGATTTTAATGTTAAATGTTATTTTATATTAGATAGCATTTTTTTTTATTACATATTAAAATTTTTATTGTGAACTTAAGAAATTAATAAAGAAAATCAATATTCATATTTGAATAAATTGTGAATTAAAATGCATATTTATTTAATTATAAGTGTTATTTTTAACTTAGCATGAAGGAAAATTCATACAAAAGGTAGAACTCTAGTTTGGACCGTCAGATTGAAATAACGACGGTAGTATATACTTTCGAATATCACGTATCTATACAAACATAGACATATTTTATAATATATCGTGTACTATATTCTAAATGCATAATTTTTTATTATTCCATTTAAATTTGTGCAAGGAAAATATATGTATATATATATATATATATATATATTATATATATATATATATAAATTACTTATATTTATTTAATTATATTCGAACACACATATACACATTGCCACACACACACACAAACAACAAAAAAGGCACAAATTCACACACGCACAAACTGTATTTATATTAACTTATATATTTTTCTAAAAAGTTTATACCTGTGTAATTCCATGTACAATTGAAATTACTTTTTCTATTAAAGTTTAATATTTGAGTATAGCATACATTAAATAAATAAGATACAACTTTGATAAATAAAGATTCAATTTCTAACTATTAAATCAAATAGGTTTTTAAATCATTCTTTAAGAACATATTATACATATATTATATATGCTCTTTTACTTACTAGCATTATAAGTTGTCAATTTTAAAATATGTATGATTTATTATTGAATTCGCTATGGTATATCAGTATGCCCTGTGTGTGTGTGTGTGTTGATTCTGTGTGCCTCCTACTCAAATGTGATATGTTTGCGATCTTAGTACTAAACTCTGTTACGAAGACACAAATTTATATGTATATATATACTACACAGATGTGTGTGTGTGTGTGTTGAAGCCTTGCGAGACTGAATATATGAACTAGCTTTTTCAGCACAAAGTTTACACTAACCATGAACTTAATGAACTGTAAGCTTCTACAAAAAACATACCTGTCTACTCAAGCTCAGCAACAATTCTCTTCTTTCTAGCATGTTCATGTGGGATGCTTCCAGGAGCACTGTGAGCCCTCTTCCTGTTTTCCTTCTTACGCTGTGCGTCGGTCATCGCCTGCCTTAAGTTCTTCGCCTTGTATACAGCCCTTGGTAAATGCCGGTGCCTGTCTATCCTCTTCACTTCATCAAGGTGCTTGTACCTGTATAGCATTGTGTACATGTTAGTTGTGTGTGTGTGTGTGTGTAATGTATTTACTATTGGCGTGTGTCATATAGATGACATCGGAGTCGGAGATTGCTTGCCAATTAGTAGATCAACAGTTTATAGAGGTATATATGTATATAGAGTATATACAGCCTATATAGACAGTAATTCAGTTCATGTAAAATACTCTCCCTCATGTGCAACATGTGTGTGTGTACATGTAAGAAACTTCGTGTATGCTGAATACATGCACAATACGCATGTGTACAACGTACCTTTGTTTGACGGCTTCCAGATACTGCTGTTTTGCTTGTTCCCTTGGTAGTAAGACGCCAAGTTGCTCAGAAGCCTTTGCTTTCCATAACCGTATATTTGTATCGTCACTTCCTGACAATACATACGTTGCATCCCCACTAAACTTCACGCAGAACACCTGTGTGGAAACGCTTTATGAGTACATTATATTGTGCGCGCACGCACGCGCTTGTGTGTGTGTGAAAGAGAGAGAGACCCTTTGCATCCTCTTAGTGTGGTAGACCTCCCTACTGTGTCCCCATTGTAAGAAAATATCCTCACGGTTCTATCATAAGATCCCGTCACAAACTCGCGACCTGCCACAAAACCCATCGTCTATAATATTCTGTTCTATATATGCGTATGTATACATTACTGTGTTCATACATACATACACATACACATGTACACTCCTTGGCTGTCCAAGAACCAGGGCTCAAGCCTGGACCCACAGAAACCCCCAACTCTAATACACGTACTCATGCAGATATATGTATCAAATACGGATGCATGTAAACCTACACGTACACCACACACACACACACCACACACACACACACACACACCTGTTGGGGCGTAATCGATGTCCATAACCGCGGAGACGTGGTCTTTGTGTATGCATCTAGCTACTTTCAAGTTACGCATGTCGTATGTGTAACAGTTGGTGTCTTCATTTGCTGCCGTGAAGTTGAGAGGCTCATAAGGGTTCCACGCTACAGCATTCGTCCTGGTCTGCATTATCAACTTCCGCAAAGGCGTGTCCATTCGAAGATCATACAAACAAATGCTGTAAATGGAAATCAGTAATGTGTGTCCTTTGTTTGTGCGTGCTTAATATGAGACCACACACTCGCACTCGCACGCACATACAATGGGGTTTCACATGAACCTATGTCCACGCGTGTATGTCACCCAGTATGAGAGTCTTCATACGTTTGTGTATATGTTACATATGTTTTGGTTTACACACGATATATAGTCTGTAAATATCCATATATCATTAGAAGGGTATATAAGTACATACCTTCTGTCACTTCCTGTAGTAACAAACACGTCTGGCTCAGCGGGATCGCACTTTATGGAGACAACACTCTCCGATCCCCATGAATAACTCCTCACAGGCTCCGATCTATTATAATCCCACAACTCCACTTTGGCCCCCACTGTAACAAACGATTTCCTGTACAAATACAATCGGTAAGTGTCTGTGTGTGTATAAATAAATAAATAACTATATATATATATATGTGTGTGTGTGTGTGTGTGTACCACGAACATGAAAATCCCACACAATGGTAGATTACTAACCTGCCCCAATGGTGGTCCACACCCTGAATGAGTTCTTTCCTTGGCAGATCATTATTGGCTCATGAGCTTTCGTCTCCCCTGATAACTATAGAATACCTATGGTAAGAGATATCATGCACATATATGCATAATGTGTTTATATATGTAAGTAATATACAGATTATCACACACGCAAGCACGCACACTTACTTCACCGATATCTGCTGAGGGAAGGTTCCAAAGTCGAACAGTAGAATCATCACCACAGGAAACAAAATGGTTTCCCTGTCTAGAAACGGAGACTCCACGAACGGCTCCCTGTGACCAGGAAACTCTGCAACTGTTCTTCGAAATGCCAAATCCCATAGCTTGATTTCACCATCCATGGATCCAGAAATAAGGCAATTGAGCCGAGCAGGATTCTTGGCCATACACGACACACCATCTCTGCAAAACACGCATGACATGAGCTTATGTATGTTTCCCACACATTATAGAAAACATATATTTCTGTCTGTACATATACATGTGCATGTGCATGTGTATGTGATACAGATATAAAATATTTTATTGTTCTATCTTACACTGTGTTTTCATATATCGCTATACATATATCCTATATATGTATATCAGACGCATATGTATATGCGTGGTACATGTGTAGACGTACTTACTCATTTTTTAGATGTATATATTTGTGTGAACTTCTTTAGCTGTGGCCAATAGGTGTGTGTGTGTGTTTCTCTCAAGTATAAAGACAACTAGCATTTCCTGGCATCTGTTATGTGGCCCATAAATATACAATGTAGTGTGGCTGTATCTATTCCTTATGTGTGTACATAGATGTGTATATGTACATTTTAAAAATGAATGAACATATCGGTGTGGGTGTTATATGTAAATATCCGCGTATCAATCTAATGTATCCAGCTGCGTCGCATGCGCGCGCAGGTGTGTATATTAACTACGTAAGTTCAAAAATAAACAATTTATCCACGATGTACATCTCTTTCTATGTATACCACATGTCTGTACATATGAATAGATGTCTCTGTGTATGCTTTATATTTACTGGTAAAATCACAAAAAGTTTATCTGTGCCCATATACATATATATAAGTAGATGCACAAATATATATTATATATATACGTCTTATAGTCGTCAGAAAAGTATACAGTCAAACTAGTAAGTATAAACATACGTGGTTTCTTCTAAAACAATATGTATCGGTGTGCTGTACACATTATACATATGCCTGGCATTTTGTTAATACAACTTGTGTGTTCGTGTGTTATTGATACCTGTGACCAGATAAGGCGGCGATGAAAGGCTTGGCAAAGATTTTATCGAGCTTCACTGCATTGAGGGCTCTTGTATACTCTTGGGCACGCTCCATGGGATGCAATTTGGGATCCAGATTTCTGAATACCTGTCATACATGTGTGTTGTAATAACACACACGTATGTGCGTGTATATATGACATTTACCTTGCCCACATCCTGCGATCGCTCCCGCGTGAAGGATTCCTCCGATCGCGAGATTACCTTCACCTTCATCGCCAAAAACCCTAATCCTGGGAAGCCCTAAACCCTAAAACTCCTTATATTCTAAGAATTATCCTACTCTTCCATTTCTGAGTATATTTTCTTAGAATATGACTACAAGGTATTTTACACTCTAACATATATAATGTTATACAGCTAAATACTTATGTGTATGTGTGTGTATCACACAATGTGTCGATAGGAAACACTTTCTATAAGATTAAATACAACCAACGTGTAAGTTACACACACATGATACCATGTTTTCATCATGTAATATGTTAATATTAATTATACGTATATATGCTAATAAAACGATTTAGGGTTTTATTTATCAACTTGCGATCTAACATGTGCCTTCATGTGCACTTAGTGAAAATTCATAGATACTTCTATGACGTCCCAAACATGTATATCAAATGATTGTTAATAATAATGGTCGTGCATGGTGTTATCAAATATGATCAAATCTATACAGTTTTTAAAAACACACACCCACGATGTCAAACTAACATGGCAGGGGGTTATTTTAGCAATTTTTAAATTACTTTCTCTGAAGAAAAACACCCCTCCAATCCCACGATTGCACGAGAACTCCAGAGGTTTAAGCCGTTAACCAAGCCTAAACAATATATTAAACTATATCTCATTCAGTTGAAGAATCTCACGCACCGTAACTAACGTACGGAAACGTGCCACACCGGCGGCGGCGCAGCGGAGTACGGCGTTGCTGCATGTTTTGTACTCTAGTATATTCTCCCCAACTATATAAACATCTCTTGCTATAGCGCACTTTGCAGATGGACAGGCAGGGGCGTTCGGTCTCCTGAAGATGGTCGCTGTTGTGATCGCGTCTGTCGACTGGGATGGAGCGCTCGCTGCTGCCCAGTGGACAAACGCACACGCTACGTTCTAC
Source organism: Selaginella tamariscina (assembly GCA_003024785.1). NCBI lineage: Eukaryota > Viridiplantae > Streptophyta > Lycopodiopsida > Selaginellales > Selaginellaceae > Selaginella > Selaginella tamariscina. The sequence continues at coordinate 97,430 of PUQB01000586.1, forward strand.
GGCGGCAGCGATGCATCCGGCACAATGGGTAAAGAGCGCAACAGTGCAATTCCAATGTAGATTCTTACTGGAAAAACTTTCACAGGTGGCGCATGCGGGTACGGCAACCTGGTGAGCGCCGGGTACGGCATCAACACAGCAGCACTGAGTACGGCACTGTTCAACGGGGGAGCAACGTGTGGGGCGTGCTTCCAGCTCAAGTGCGTGAATTCGCAATGGTGCCTGCCCGGCAACCCGACCATTGTGTGACCGCTACGAACTTCTGTCCCCCAACCCTGCCATACCCAGCGACAACGGCGGGTGGTGCAACCCCCCGAGGGAACACTTCGACCTCTCCCAACCGATATGGCAACAGATCGCCGTGTACCAGGGAGGAATCGTACCGGTTGCGTACAGAAGGTAAGTCTGGTGAACAACTTTATCCGTAATAAATACATTTATATCTGAAATTTATCATATTTACATATATAATTTACGTATATATATCTCAAACTTTAACTTAAAACTTCATAAATTTTAAAGTTAAAGTTTTTAAAAACTAAAATTAAAGTTTTTAAAAAATATATATGTAAATTGAAATTTTTAGAGGGGTATATATGTAAATATAAAACTTCTAGGGGTATATATATAAATACGATAAATATCAGGGTTATAAATGTAATTTTCCCATATTCTACAGGGTGAAGTGTTACAAGCAAGGAGGATAATATTCACCATAAATGGGAACCCATACTTCAACTTGGTACTTATAAAGAATGTGGCTGGATGGGGAGATATCAAGGCGGTGTCTATAAAGGGATCGAACACGGGATGGATGCCTATGAAGAGGAACTGGGGATCAAACTGGGAATATGACGGGAATTGTCGGGCAACAGGTGTCGTTCCTAATAACACCTAGCAAGGGTAAATCGCTCATCTCGTACAATTTTCCCCAAGCAACTGGCAATTTGGTCAGTCGTATTCTGGAGCACAGTTTTAGGAGTATATACATACGTATACGTATACGTATATGTAGTTAATACTTTTTATTTGATACGAGGAGGATTGAAGTGAGAAGGTATTGCTCACTCGACCTCGGATTTATTACAATACGTCCTAAGTTTGGACGACGATAATGGCTGCGGTGTTTAGGAGCTCACCCGCCAATGTCATGTCATATGATGATGTAGAAATGAATAATATTATAAGTCTCTTTCTCACTCACTCACACACACACACACACGCACGCAGGTGTATCTTAACTGAAACATAAGATTCAATCTTGAATCTTCTGCAATGTCTATAAATGTGTGTATGCAACTCTTCTCTCTCTCTCTCTCTCTCTCTCACCACACACACACACACACACACACACATACCTCTGGTGTATCATAACTGTAATGACTTGTTTAATCCATTTGAAAACATAAGAGTCCATCTTGAATCTTCTGCAAGAATGTCTATATATGCGTGTATGCAAGCACACACACACACACACCTCTGGTGTATCTTGACTTGTTAATCCATTTGAAACATAAATTCTTCTGTAAGAATGTCTATAAATGTGTTATGCAAGTCACAGACACACACACGCACGCACACACACACACACACACACACACACACAATATATAGAGAGAGAGAGCGTATGTATATTCATATAAATCTTACATGTATGTCTGCATGTGTGTGTGTATATGTTAAGTTTGCGTGTTGCAATATCTAATGTGTGTGTAACATAGTGAGGGAGAGAGAGAAGAGACACACACACACACACACAAGACAAGTACATCGGTGTAAAAATGTGAATAGATCTATACATAAAGAGAGTAAAATTAATTAAAGATTAATTACGTATTATTTCATATTTAATAAGGACCTGTACATACTTTTGAATATTTTAGATATTAATTTAATATATTTTGCATCCAGAAAATGCGGCTAACAGGGTGTGATAGTCTGCTTTTTCAGGGGGATTTTAAAAAAAAAACTACTGCAACTGCAAAAATGCACGTGTGCATAGTACCTTCTGATGTTTATTGTGGCCTTTATCTCTTCCGTTCGATATATACACCACATACACGTGTGGTGTGCGCGCGTGCGTGCGTGTTCCCGTTTGCACTAGTGAGACTGCTGTCCTGTTCCTGTTCTGTTTCTGTTCCCGCTTTTGTTTTTACTTCTGTGCATATAGCTAGCTGGCCCTGCAAAACAAGCAACATGGTGGATCACAGTATTTTAACCCCCTTTGAAAAATCTCCAGATAACACCTGTAGTTCTTACCTGGACAAGTGCTTGTACATTCTCCCCAGTACCACTAGTACAATTACACACACACACACACACACAAGTTACCTTAAGTGTCAGGAAATGAACTGTGACTCCAAATCCATATGACTATAATCACAAGTGAGTCGGTAGAACAGCTTTCGGTGATGTAAAATGCTTAAAATACTAAAATAATGCTAAATATTTACTGTAAGAGTACCTGAGAGCAGCTTTTTTTTTCACACCAACATGCATTTTTATATAGAAAAATAGCATGTTCTTCTTTCCAGTGAGAGAAAAAAACAGCATGTTCTTACTTGTTTCTCGGACGTCCATGTCTCTCCAGGCATTCTCTATGGGATCCGGAGCCTCATTTTCCTGCTAATCATTTACCTTGTTCCGATGTCGCTAGTGAATGCTCTCTTGATTGTTATCTGCGCTTTGATGTATGCAGAGTGTCGAACAGACTATGAGCACGGACAGCACGTAATGGAAAGAAGCGAGCAAGAGACGCTCTACCAGGTCATGGAGGCAGTCCTTGACGATCCCCAGTGGCAAAGAAACCATCCGAATCCATGCAGTTTCAACTCCTGGCCGGGTCTCGAGTGCCAGCAGCTCGACGACTACATCCTGCATGTAACCAAGCTCGAATTCGGGTCCTCTCCAAAGTCGCGGTGCAAGCAAAATGTGACGTTACCACAGTCGATATTCAAGCTGGTACATCTCAAAGCGCTCGTGCTGATCAGCTGCTTCACTTCCTCAGAAACACTCTTCCCGTCTGGGTTTCAGAAGCTCGCACAGTCACTCGAAGTTCTAACCTTGAGAGGGAACTCTGCACTCTCAGGAGCGATCCCCAGGGAGCTCGGCACGCTCAAGAAGCTCGAGGTACTCAGCCTTTCGCAGAACAGCTTACATGGGAGCGTACCCGCAGAACTCGGGAGTCTACAGAAGCTCCAGTCTCTCGACCTCAGTTACAACTCCCTGTCAGGTGGTATTCCGAGAGAGATGGGCTTCGCCGGGAGCCTCTCCATCCTCGACTTAAGCAATAACCAGTTGACAGGACGCATACCGGACTCTCTCGCTAACCTCCGACAGCTGAAGAAACTCGATCTCAGTAACAACCGGTTGCAAGGTCCAATACCGAGGTCCGTGGGTAGCCTCTCCTCGCTTCAGTTCCTTGCACTGGACAGGAACAACCTCACAGGCGGACTGCCTCTGGAGATGGAGAGACTAACCAATCTGCAGTCGCTGTTGGTCCAGGACAACCCCATGCATGCATACGTACCAGATTTCTGGAGGAGTCTCAGTAAGGTAACCGAACTCAGACTATCAAATTCCGGATACATCGGCACCATACCGGCGTCCTTAGCGAGTCTCCGTAACCTCAGTGAGCTCGTCATGGATCGGAACTCATTAACTGGTCTCATCCCACCGTCTCTGGAGAGCTTACCGAATCTGTATCATTTAAACCTCAGTAACAACCTCTTGCTAGGATCAGTACCGTTCAGCACGAATTTCTGTGTCAAGCTGGGCCAGAACTTGGATCTCCATGGTAATACAGGGCTATGCATTGTGAAATCTATGAGCGTCTCTACATCGGATCTCCCCGTTGTAATGGAAAAAATGGACACAGGTCAGCAGGTCTACTACATAGGCTCTCTCGTATTCATATTCTTTCTGTTATTTTCTATGTAATAATTTCCACATTTAATAAAAGAATATATATATTATTCTTAATTACCCGAGATTTAAGTGCATTGCGTACCTCACCTGCAAAAACAAAGTGCGTAATATTAAATAAAATTGTACAGAAAAGCTACATGGCCACCTGTTTAAAGAACAGAGCAAGTACCAACTAGGGAGTACAGACCGTTTACAGAGCATGCTTATATATATATATATATATATCATGAACACATGGTATACCATATAGTCGCTATCTATATCGCATACATATATACATGTAGACATCTATCTGTATGCATGTACACAAAAATATAGACTATTTATGTTAATACGTGTATGTGTTACCTGTCTCTGTACTGCCTACGGCTGGAATCGTAATCTCTGTGTGTGTGTGTGTAAATATATGTGCATGACAACCTTCCTTCTTATCCTGTTTATGGTAGCTGCGTAAGAGACAAACAAGAAGAGTAAAAATCAAACAAAACAATAAAAACAAAGAACCTGGGGATGTATATAAGAGCTCGATTTCTGCACATGAACACACACACACACACACACACAGAGCAAGAAGTCATAGAAGAACAAGCATATTAAATAAATAAAGAAAGGTTGGTATACAGAGCCTCATATAGAGATTATATCTTCAGAAAAGGGGTCCATCTACCCTGTATACTCTTCCTCGTAGGTATCTCCCGCGATCTCATCTTCTTTGGTTTTCTCCCGGTTGAGTTTCTAAGTCGTTTGCCTGTGTAAGAATCTCTTCGGCAGATAAGTTCCTCACTCCTATAGTCTCTCTTTCTTGTTCACTGTAATATATTATATATATATATATATATATATATATATATATATATATATATATATATATATATATATATATATATTAGAGAGAGAGAGAGATCTGTGTGTGTACACATACATATATATACATGAGTATGTGTATACTTACGATAAAAGCCCTCGAGGAATGCTTCACTACGACGTTTCATGTTTGTCTCGATCACCATTTGGGGATTTGACTTGATAAACGTCGGTAGAAGAGTATCCACAAATTCTCTATATATACAGCATATATCATATGTATGTATATGACATTCATACATACTAATATGCATACATTCTATGAATATATGTACAACATACATGAAAAAAATGGGACATTCTACCTCATTCCACGAGCTCCACCAGATATATCGCAATAATGTACCACCAGCTTCTTCAATTGCCACACACCACGGACCGCCATAGCCTTCCTTCTGTAGAACCCTAAACCCTGCCCTAACCCTAGAACAGGGGTATAAATACATAAATACATATGTACATTATTACATACATTGATACACACATACTCCAGCACGCATATATACACACGAATATCATGCTGTGTGCATGTTTTCCTTGTGAAGTACCTAGTTATAAATCTCAATTATGTGATATATATGTAGTAATATATTATATGTTAAAATTAATATTTTCTTATTCATTTTATTTTCATATTCCAGTGGGAGCTACTTGATCACCTTCAGTGACACATCTTGTTTAATACCTTCAATGACGTTCACTTCTTGCGTTTGTAACTCTCTTCCCCCGTTTACGGTATCTCTCTCTCTCTCTCTCTCTCTCTCTCTCTCTCTCTCTCTATATATATATATATATTATATTGTATATGCAGGTTAGGGGTTTTAAATTCTTATATGATGGCTCTCAAGCAGGATATCTATTCTCCGATCCAGATTGCAATAAGAATATGTCAGTTTTAATGCGATTGCTCGAATCAAATGTTATGGAATGTAGGCCACCTGCCTACTTCTTAACCTTCACAATGGACTGTCCTTAAACAAGTTTATACGCTGTTAGTGTATACACACACATACACACTCTTGTGTATATATATATTATCTATATATTATAACATAAAAAAATTGAATATATTGCTCAGTATCTTCGGTCGTTATGACATGAGTACAAAATGTGGTGGAAAAATAATTGGTTCTTTTTGTGTTTGAAAAACTTTTCTTTTAATATATAAATGTAAGTCTAGGGCACAACAGGCCGCATTCTCAAGGTTTCGTTCTGTTTCAATGGAATCTCTCTCTCTCTCTCTCTCTCTCTCTCACACACACACACACCACGCGCGCACGCACGCACGCACATTTTGCAAGGTTTAAGAATGTCACACAATGTGGTTCACTATAGTGTTTCAATGTGCCATTGTGTCTGTCAAACAAGAAGGCAAACGATGTGTAGAAGCTCCATTCCACCAAAACGAGGCTTTGCATCATCCCAGTCTCTGAAACACAAGGAGAAGAAAACAAATAAGCTCAAGACTGGTTAAAGAAGTCGAAGAGGTATATATTTATATGTGATATATATACCTCTCTCTCTCTCTCACACACACAGTCTGTGTGTGTGTGTGTGTGTGTGTGTGTGAGAGAGAGAGAGAGAGAGAGAGAGAGAGAGAGAGAGAGAGAGATGTTTAAATATGTATATATGTTTCTCTCCAGCAAGGTTTAGGAATATATAATATGTATGACTTTTGTGTAAATGTACACATATACATACAGTTATATACAGATGTACATGTGCACATATCCAGGTATGTGTACACATAGATACGCATAGATAGACGTAACAAACATATACTGTCTACACACGCGAGTGCACACATACACACACACTTAAATTTTTACATAGTGCAGTTTATGAGGCTTTGAAGAGTGCAGTAGAGGCATTCGTCTGAGGAAGAGAGTGTAGCTGTGTTTGGGAACCTTCTTGATCGTTGTTCAGTGAGTTTAATTATTAATACTAATATTTACTTAATTAATGCAGTCAATCCAAGCGGATATAAAAGCCCTCCAGAGCTCTGATAATGTACCAGAGCCAACTACACAGACAATTGCATATGTGAAGGCACGTGATATACATACATACACACACATATCAATTTATATATAAAACTTCACACACATACCACACAACCGCGACGCACTTATGACTATGTATATCAGGAGTTCTCCTGATTCAGATACTCAAGAGACAAGAGTCAGGCTCCTTGCACACATCTTCAGTGTCAACGTTGCACATCTATCAACAGGTATGATAGCTCTCTCTCTCTCTCTCTCTCTCTCTCTCTATATTATATATATATAATATACACACACACATACACACACACACATATTATTATTCGAGCGAAGGCTGTGGAGTGTTTACCTGTTTTGACAGAAAACAAAGCCTTCTTTTCTATTATGATTATCCAGAGGTAAGCAATACATACACATATGTATATGTGTATACGTATATATGGTGTTGTTTTCTTTCAGGGTGTAAAAGATCCTTTGAAGGTTTTCATTGCAGCCTTCAACAAGTAGGCGAGCTTCTTTCAGACTCTGAAGACGATCGTGAGGAGGTAAGTATAAAAACTTCTATTGCTGTTGTAGAGTAAATATACATATTATCACACACACACACAACGTGCGTGTGTGTGTGTGTGTGTAAGCTTCCAAAGTAGATAACACATTGTTTATCTATCGCTCGAACTCGAGCTGTAAATGGCATACGCAAACAGTCCGAGAGCAAGTATGTATGTAGCACTTGCCGGGATATGTGGAATCCACGAGTCCTCCTACCAAGCCTTCTTACTGCCTCCACACGTCCTTCTGGGACTCCTGGCTAGCGTCCTTGGCAACAGCAAAGGCTGCGTTGAGCCCCTCTACTTCCTGCTTGAGCTGAACCAGTTGCTCCTCGGCCTTCACCATAGCTTCCATGGAGCACCCCATGATCTCCTTCATCTGGTGCTCGAGTCCTGCCCTTGCGGAGCTCAAGTCCGGGTTCCTCCCGATCTGCTGCTGCAAGTGTAGTACGCTCCGCGAGTTCTCCTTGAGAACCTGGATGCTCCTCCTGACCGCGTCCAGGCCTTGTTCGGAGGCACACATTGCAGATGCAGCGCTTGCTTCGGTTGTGGCCCTGCATTGCTCAGCCTTGGAGGCCCTCAGTTCCTCTCTCGAGCTCTAACCTTCACTTCTAGCACACGTATATGGCTCGAGAGACTCTCTCTTGTCGCTCGAGCTCCTGAGACTCTATGGTCGCCTCCAGCTCGCGTTCCAGCTTTGCTTTCTCCTCTTTGGACTCTGTCTCTTGGATCTCAAGGCGTGGATTACTTCTTTTGCTTCCCTACCTCCTCCTTCGCCTTCATTACCATCCCGGAGAACCTCTTGAGTTCCTTCCGGAGGGCGCCCTTGCACGACTGCAACCCGTTGAGCTCCATCTTCTTCGCGATCTCCGAGACGAACGACTGCTGCTGGAGCCTGTTCCCCAGGCCGTCGATCCGTCTACCGCCACCCTGACTACCGCCTCCGCCTCCTCGGCGCGCCTGGAGCACTCCCTCACCTTCCGGTCGCTGTGACTAGCTGCGTCTCCAGGGTTCCCTTGATGTCGAGGAGCTCCAGCTTCTCCCTCTCTATAGCTCGTTCTCCGACGTCAGCTTCTGTATCTCCCTCTCCCTCTGCGAGCTCCTCCCTCGACTCGTTGAACTTGGCCTCGAGCTCGCGCTTGTCGTGCTCCAGTCCGGCGATCTTGTCCGATATGCTCCTCAGTCGGACTCCAGCGTGTTGACCCTCTCCGTGAGGCTGCTCTTGTCTGTCTGGAGACTAGTGACCTCCTTGAGAGCGAGTTATTGAGCTCTGTGAGGCTGAGGATCTTCTCCTTCTGCTCCACGGCCAGGGAGACTCTCCTCGGGGGCTCGCAAACGGGTCATGCTGCTTGAGAGACTTACGCTGCTTCGTGGATGGTCCAGTACTGCTACTGCTCCAGTCTACGTAATCGATCTTTCGGCTTGGAAGGCGAGGAATGGACTGCGCCGCGTGCTTCTGCTGGTTCTGGTAGCATCTGTCCTCGATGATGGGTACCGGAGACGCTGTGGCGAGGCTTGCTGCAGGGATTTCGACTTGCTGCTGCGGGCACCGGAATACATCTAGACAGCGATTTAAACACTTCTTAAACACCTGTTCAGCCTTCTCTCTGCCCGCACGTACCTTGAATCAATCCATTGTTCTTGAGTCCTCCTCGGTCCCTCCATTTCAAAATGAAACGCCGCGCCTCTGACGTGGCTCATGTTTAGGGCCACTATGACACGTCAACAAATGTTTAGTTTGCCACAATGACACGTCAAGAAATGTTTAGTTTGCCACGATGACACTACATAGAAGAAAATAGATAATGTAGATTGTTAGTTGGGCCGCGCTAGGGACACACCCCCCTTACTGCGCACACCCCCTATTAGCTGGCGATTAGGTGGCACACACCCCCTATTAGCTGGCGATTAGGTGGCATGCTTACATGGAACTCAGTGGATTATTTTCTAGATTGAATCGAGTTTCACAAATATATTGCTAGAAAATAATTTTTATCTAAGCCTTGGGCATGTCCTTCTGTTATGACCCTGAACGCCACATTCTCCACACCGTCTTACTGCTGCAGTTTGATTCTCCTCAACCCTTTCAAATGCAGAAGGGTCTCTTCTAGTGTTTTGTGCAGCTGTTGGACGACCACGAGTTTGAGCCAAATGTGGATTCTGCAATGGTGTTGAAGCATGGGATTGTGAAAGCATGATGATTTCATTCTGCAAAATCCTTTGTTGATGTGGAGGCAGGTGATCATGACGATTCTCAACTTGCCGTATAGCCTCTTCAAATGTAATGGGCATTTGCTGAGCCATTGGTAAATATTTGTCAAGCCACCAGTGTTCATGAAACAAACTCATTGTAAGCTGACCTGTAGCTGATGAAATGATCCCACGTATGACATGAGAACAAGGCAATCCCATGGTGTTTTGAAACACCCTTGAACATGGAGTTGCCTCCAGCAAATGCCGAGCTTTTACCACTTCAGTCTCAACTTTCTTGAGAGCGAAGTGAGAGATTTTGCGCTGCACTTGTGCCCAAAGAATGCCCTGATGAGAAACCATAGTGTTTGTTTTCTCATATGCAATTTGTCGACGAATGGAGCGCTCCTGATGATCAACTGAGAGGCTCAATTTTTTGTAAACATCTTTCAGATCTCCTGATGAAACACAAATCCAAGACTTGATGACAGAATGTTTCCCTTCTGCACGAGATGTTATCAAGTTTCCAAGATGCATCACCTCTTTCGTCCAGGCAAAAGCAAAACATTTTTTGTGTGGAATCCACGTTCCACCAATATACTGAGCAACATGTCCTGAGTAATGCTCACAGAGTTGTTGCCAGTTTGCATCAAACAACCCAGCATCTTCTGATGAAACAACCTTATTCCACTCACGCATGAAGTTCTCCCATTCCTCCGCTGTTTGAAAATCCTTACGTAACTGGGTAAGAATATTCTTGTTAATATGCCATGAACATAAAAGATTTGTGGCATGCGGCATTTGTATATGAACTGCATTCATCAGTGCCAGATCTCTATCTGTGACAATGACCTGTGGTAATCTCCCATCATCAAAAATTCTCTTGACTTGCATCATTGCCCACAAGTAATCATCCTCCTTCTCAGCTTGCATGAAACAAAAACAGGCTGAGAAGCTCATATTTGTAGATGACATCCCAACAACATGCAGCAGTGGCATCTTGAACCTGTTTGTCTTGTAGGTCGAATCCATGAGCATGACATGTGGGAATTCTCTTGCTAAGGTCACTGCAGAAGGTGGAGCAAAAAACAAATGTGTGATCCTTCCATGTTCATCACGTTGATATTCATGCAGTACATTGTTTGCTTGCAGCTCATCCAAGAGAAACTCTATAGATGTCCTTCCATTCAGCTCAACATTCCTCAGACGATTTTTCTCATTGTAAATGTCTTTTGGGACAAAGTTACAACCTTGATTTTGTTGCCTCAAGGTGCTGAGAACGACTTTGGGTGTTGCACCGGCATCAGACATGTTCTTGATGATTTGTTTATCACTCTCAGAAAGCTTGCGAGCAGCCGGGTATCCTGACAAATCCACAGCCATCTCATGATTATGCTGATCATCATTTATCTCAATGTTCCACTCTTCCTGAGCATTACGTTGGATTGTCACAAGCCATGAACACCCAGAGCATCTAGTGCTTGTCTTTCTTTTTCGGTTTTCAGCAGTGAGGAATTCTCTGTGGTTCTTGTAATCCCCTGAATGAGCACACCCAAGCCATATTTTTCTCAAGATCCCCTGCTTGCTCTTCTTTGAGCGTAGCCTTGAAACTGTGAAACCTTGTGAGATCGCATATCTTTGAACATGTGATTCAGCATCAGACAATGAAGCATGAGTGTGATCCATCAAAAAAACTCCCGTAGCTAGAACTAGAAAATTAGGAGATTGAGGCGCTGGAGATTGAGGCGCTGTAAACTCCACACCCACTTGCCGCTTCTCAGCTGTGTAACCGACTCCATTTATTATCTTACGAATAAACAATATCTAATCAGCATTCCATGTAAGCATGCCACTAAGCTCCAGCTAATAGGGGGGTGTGTGCGCAGTAACGGGGGGGTGTGTCCCTAGCGCGGCCCTTACTTTATTAAGAATTATTTAGAAAACCCATTATGAAGACTTTAAATTTACCATATTCAATTGCATGTGTATATATTTAGATATATGCATGTATGTAAATATAAGTCATAGATCTACTAATAATGGTTTATATAAGAGGTGTATTTATCTAAAGTTTTTACTTCAATCTTTATGATATAGCCATTGTTTTTTTCTAATTATTTATTTTATTTTATATGTATTCAAATATTTTAATAGAATTGATTGAAACTAAGGATTTTAAATATTTCACAAAAAGTTAATTAATTAGGACTACCTTGTGTTTTTGCCATTTAATTGTTTCAATTGTGTTTAAACTCTTTAATATAATTTATCAAAGTTTTAATAAATACAAGTTGTTAATATTAACATATAAGAATACATGATTACTAAGTGATTATAGTAGTAACACCCTGAATAATATTAAAACCTAGACCTGGAAGGTAAAATAGGTATACCATCTGAACTTTTCCATTCTTGTAATATAAGAGCATGCATATACACATATACCAAATAAAGAGAACTGATAACATCATTAATTAATATATTAAAAACACATTTGTTTTTAATTGTAATTAATAATTTAAGGTTAATAATATTTAATAGCCATGTAAGTGTGTTTTGGAAAAGAACATGAATGTTCTTTAAATGATAATTGTCTGGCTTACCATATAGTAAATCACTAAAAATGAACACATAAATAAAAAGACTCTTACGTTTTAATTTATTTTTATCTCGAACCGAAGGAGAAACCTTATTAATAAGTACACTTATACATAAACTTTAATATTATAGCACATATATTCCTTTTTTAATGTTGAATAACCTATGCTCTTATAGTTGAATCCCTTTTAAAATACCACAATAATCTTATTATATGGAAACATGTTTAATGTCACGTATCATTTTTAAAAACCCATTCTTTAAACATGTTAATTTTAAGCATGAACAACACAACTAATAAAATATATTTTTATTATTTATTTTGGATAAATATGCTAATTAAATTACTGCATTTTACTTTATTTCATTATTCATACCTTATTTATATACGAGTGTAATTTCAATTCTAAGAAAAAGGTTTAAGTGATTAAGTAATTGCATTTTAATCCTAAAATATAAAAGGTTTAATTGACTTTGCTTTACAATCACTATTCAACTTGGGCTAAAGAATAAGTGAATCAAAATATAAAGTTAGTTTAATACTTAATTTAAAATAAAGTGTAATACTTAACTCAAGAATCGTTAAACCTTAAAATATTTTCATTTTGGAAAAAGTCACTGTACCTTAAACAATATCGTTCTTCTTAAACGTTTTAATATCCAGCTTAAAAGATCACCAAATGTGCCATCCTTTCACCACCGTTATGAAAAAATGAAGATTCATACTTTTTAATTATTTTTTATTAAGTTTTAAATATTCACATTTACTACCATGATGCTTAAACTATAAGCAATTAAAACAACATTTTCAATATCATATGCTGGTTTGTTAAACTAAATAAAGAATCTAAATAAAATACAAATCTAGCAACACATGGGTTTGCTTAACAAAGTAAACATTGAAAGAAGCTGAAACAAATATGTAACAAGCAGGCATAGACTTGTCCCTCACATCTTTTGTTGAGAATATACGATGAACGGGACTCTAAACCCTAACTTCGGAGAATATCCTGTTCAGTGTGCATGTACTCGGAATATTCTTTGAAATTGTCAAATAAACTCATAAGGTGCCCATCTTGGAGAGAATGCAATGACGTGTCAAGCCACATTGGATGCTTCTAGAACAGTTTCCCCTGTTTAGGGTTTAGGGTTTAGGGTTTAAGGTTTGCATATATTAAGGACGTGAGCCTTTTCTTGATCTGTAAGAAATCCCCACAGTTCTTCTTCGACTATTCTGTTCTCTCGCGCCATGGCTGAACTCTTCCCTACGGCTGGACAGATCATCACTTGCAATGGTATTTTTTCTGTGTTTTTTTTTCTTGTGATCCGACATTTTTCCTTGCTAAAAGATGCGTTTTTTTAATGTCTGCTGTGGTTTTTTACCGAAAGTATTATTGAAATTCGCATTTTTCCTCTAAAGTTCGCATTTTTCCTCTCTTTTTTTATATCTTTTCTGTGATTTTAGTGAAAAGCCTCTGTTTTCTTGTGTGTTTGAGACAAAATCCATGTTTTTCTTGTTTTCTCGTTTTTTCTGGTACTTTTCTGTCGGAAAGTCTCTGTTTTCTTGGTAAAATTGATCTAAAATTTGCATTTTGCTTATCGGATCTTGTGACCTTTTGTTTTATCAATTGTCTTGTAGCTGCGGTTGCGTATGGCGCCGGAGAGCCTATGGTAGTGGAGAAAATCCAAGTTGCTCCACCGAAGCCTACTGAAGTTCGTCTCAAAATCATGCACACTTCTCTCTGCCGCACGGATCTCACATATTGGCGTGCTATTGTAAGTTTTCTTTGTCAAAATTGCCATCTTGTTAAGCATTTTCCATTTGCACACTTTCGGCCTATGCTGCATGTGTACCGTAATAAGTTTGTAGATTTTGTATATTAACTATCTTGGTTTGTTCTTTCAGGGTCAGAAGAAGGTCTTTCCTCGGATCTTTGGGCACGAAGCCGCCGGGTGCGTCCTTGCACTCTATATACGTATATGACACTTAATAGTGGAAGTTGCATTATATTCTGTTTGTTTTTTATTTCCTCTAAATATGTAGTTTTAAATTGGTGCTCTAATAATACTAGCTTTATCTCATATATTTTTTACTGATGCTAAGTTTACTATTTTGTGCAGGATCGTGGAGAGTGTGGGAAAGGATGTGAAAAACATCAAACCGGGTGACCATGCAGTTCCACTGTTCACCGGTGAATGTCAAGAGTGCAAGTACTGCAGATCGGGCAAAACCAACTTGTGTCAGACGTTCAAGATTGACACCGACAGAGGTGTTTTGGTTAGCGATGGAACGTCGAGGTTCAAGACTATGGATGGTCAACCGATCAACCACTTCCTGGTCAGTAGTGTTATATTGTGGTGTGTACGTGTCCATAAATGTATCTGTGCGTCCGAGATGTATATTGTGGTGTTTATGTATGTTTCACTGAGTACATTGTTCTAGGGAACCTCGACATTCAGTGAATACACCGTTGTCGACCAGGCTTGCGTCGCTAATGTAAACAAGGCTGCTCCTCTTGACAAGATTTGTCTCCTCAGCTGCGGCATGACAACAGGTATGCATAGCAATATAATAACACACACACACGCACACGCACACGCACACGCACACGCACACACACACAGCTATGTGATGTGATATATTTGATACAATGCAGGTGTTGGAGCAGCTATTAACGCTGCCAAAGTTGAGAAGGGCTCAACTGTTGCCATCTTCGGTCTTGGAACTATCGGGTTTGCTGTAAGTAGCTTACATAGATATTACACATGAGTTATCTGTAGTTGTGTGTGTTCAAACGCAATATCGTCACCTGACTTATGTTGTCTGTCGTGTAGGCTGCTCAAGGTGCGAAAATCGCTGGTGCCTCACGTATAATAGGAGTGGACGTGCTTCCATCGAAACTCGAACAAGGTATATTTGGTGTGGTTGCGTGTGTATGCGCGCGCGCTCCGGAATGGCTTTAAGTGTCCATTACTTTTATACAGGCAAGAAGTTTGGTATCACCGATCCGGTGAATCCAAAGGACTATGACAAGCCTATTCAAGAGGTACAGCTTCTGGTTTACGCACACAAATTACAGTAATACAAACGTTATGCTATTTGCAGGTGATTAAGGAGATGACCGACGGTGGAGTTGACTGTGCTATTGAATGTGTTGGTAACGTGAAGCTTGTGGAAGCAGCTGTTGAGTCCGTGCACGAGGTATAAAAGAACTATATATTCGAACATGTTATCGTTTATAAGTTGTGAATCAGATATACTTCTATATACATTATTTGACAGGGATGGGGACGAGCAGTCGTTACTGGTCTGGATGATAGCACCAAATTTGTGACGGTTCATCCTGCTAACTTCCTCTTCGGTCGTCACCTGACTGGTACATTTTGAACACACACACACACAGAAGAGGTTTAGTTTACGTTGATTGTGAGGAGAGAGGAGGTTTACGTTGATTTGTGTGTGCAGGAACCTTCTTCGGTGACTACAAAGGCCGCTCCCAGATGAATGACTTGGTCCAGATGTACATGGACAAGGTATGTGTTTTTCTTTTGTGCACACTTGATAAGGTCCAAACTTTTATTAATCGCACACACATGCACGCCCCCACCACATATACACACACGCAAGCACACACAAAGTACTAACGGACGTTTGCAGAAGCTGAATCTGGACGATTTCATCACGCACGAGCTTCCGTTTGACAAGATTAACGAGGCGTTCCAACTGCTTATTGAAGGCAAGTGTCTGAGGTGCGTCCTTCACATGGAGCACGCTGAGCACTAAGCTCGTTCACTTCTGTGAATTTTTGCTAATTTTGAGACATTTTGCTTATATTTATGTAACTACACACACACACACACATATATATAACTATGCACACGCGCGATTTGTATATATTTGTCTCAAAAGCTGCGTTGCCTGGGTTATGCCATTTTCTGCCTTTGCGATATAAAGCTTTCCTCTTTATGTTTTATAATTTATAATTCTAATACTTAATAATTTATACTTGGCTATTAATCATATCTAATTATAAAAGAACTTGTAAATGTACGAGAAAGGTTAAATAATTAAAAGATACACATAAACTTTAACTTTAAAGGTTTAGATTAATTTATACATAAATATCTTTATACATTTGTATAAATTAATGAGTTATATATTAAATATTAAATATTTTTAAGTATCATTTCTTTTGGTTTCTTATACATTAATATTGTCCAAAGATCGTTAATCTTATCAAATTTTAGTTAGTGTCGAGTGTACTTAATGATGTAAACTATAAGGCATATAATTAACTTGTTTATACTTAATATTTAATTAATCAATTTATAATAATCTCTTAAATTTTACTTAGTAGGGTGAGAGAACGATGGTGAAAAACTTTAATATATTTAAAAAAAATTATTACACACACACACACACACATTCATATTAATATTATAATGGTTTCAAATAATCAAGTAAGGAGAGATTAAGTACAGTATATACATATTCATTTATATGCTAGGAAGATTCCCCGCGTGTGTATATGAGAGAGAAAATTATAAATATTTGTAACAAAAACCATATTATATATGCATATGGCTATTGATAAGTTGTTAATTAATTATTTAGGATATAATAATCGTATTTTTCTTTTTTATTATATAATATAATAAATACTTATTATGAATATACGTATATGCATCGTCGAGAACATCAAATCTGGAAGCTTAGATTTAAAATAAGGAAACCCGTTCTTTTGTGGAACCTCTCCAAGCCGTCAATAGTATATATAATTAACCCTTGTTTAATTGTATTTAATGAATTGAATTTAATTTAAGTTTGACATTGTGGAATTTAAAAATTGAAGGTTATGTACATACACACACGCACTAGTTTATACCCCTCTGCCACCTGTAATTATGCCATTTTTCCACTCTACCATATTTGTACAAACACATGACATTGTTTAACACACATGTAATTATGTATGTTAATACATGTAAATACATTGAGTGTAGGCCTGTATATTTGCTTACTCTTGAATTAAGACCAATCCATACCGTACATAAAACCTACTAATCAACGGACGCAAGATCATTCCGGTGGCTTTGTCCTATAAAAACACTGCATATCCCATAAGTAAAATATCACCTTATGCCTTTATATAATTTAATGCCTGGAAGTAAAAAGTATAACATTAAAGTAACTATATAATTTAATTTTAATCAAATAAAATTAATAACCTAACTCAATCTTTCAAAAACCTGATGAACTGGCATAATATCGATATCTGAGACACCATTACTGAGCTTTTGTGGTCAGACTGTGACACTGCAGTACTATATTCAAAATATATACATCATATAAATTATTAACGAAGGGATTCTCAGATAATAGCATATACTTCGAATCTATCAGTATATTCAATTATGACTTAGTTATTAAATATACTATGTAATATGCTTTGCTGGAATAATAATAATCAAAAGTAACAAATGAGATTAATCTCATTCTACTTTTAATAAATTTAAACACACTTAAATTAATTCTTATCATATTTACGGCTTCTTTAATGTAACTGTTTAGTTTTATATTAATCAACTTGGGTTCTTTGGTTTTAGGAGGAACAATAAGAAACGATATATAATATGTGTTAGCCCTAATTAGGGTTTAGGGTTCTCAGCAGGGGAGAATGGGGATCTTCGAAGCGTTCAGGGCCGTTGGGTACATCAGCGATGGCACTCCCTTTTCCGTCCAGCGCCATGGATTCGACACATTTGTCACTGTGAGCGTCGGGAAAGCCTGGCAAACATTCAATGTAACTCTCTCTCTCTCTCTCACACACACAGATATATATATATATATATATATATATATATATATATATATATATATATATATATATATATATATGTGTGTGTGCGCGCGCGCGCGCCAAATTGTCATTCAATCTGATTTTAAATTTCTTTTGCAGTGCGCCAAATTGTCGCTTGTTTTTGTGGGTAAGTACTAATACACGATATATTTATAATGTATACTTCCTGGTCACGATATATCTTTGATCATAAATAATGGTTTCTTATGAATTTTTGTATATTTTTTATATAGGGGAGCAGCTTGAGAAGTCTATAAAAGCATTAGCGAATTTTCAAGACCTCACATTTGCTGCTACTGGACGGAATATAGTAGTCTTTGACCGTGCACACCAGGTATTATATATTAGATATATGATTTTGTAATTCTGGTTCATCTATAGCGTTCATCACATGTCTATCAGTTTACTATCATAGACCGCATATTATAATAATAGACATCATACCATATGATTTGGATTCTGGATACAATAATAAAATAGTGTCTAGGTGTCATATGAATGCATTATGCTGTTATCCTTAAAGTCATTAGTATATACTAATAGTATATGCACATTGAACATTCGAACTTGTATGGTAGTATCCGTTTATTACCGATTAATATTTGTATGAAATAACACTGTTATGTTACAGTGTCATTTTAAGTATATACGATGTACAAGTACTGTTAATATAGTCTATATTAATAATAACGCGTAGTAATGTTTGTATGTGACTTTATGTTTATCTATTATATGTATATGTTATATCCAGGATTTTGAAGGTAAATTCGTTTATATAAACATACACGCACAAACACAACACACGCTTGTTAAACAGTTGATTTACAGGTGGCTTTATGGGAATGCCATGCAAACAAAGTAATACTTCTTCTCAAATTTGGGCAACTTATTTTGAGCGTTGATACTGGAGGACACGTGTGTGTATGGGATACAAGTACCGTATTTGAAGACGTGCAGGAGCCTGTTGAAGAATTCCATCTGGGTCCTTCTTTCACGCCTACTTGTGTTATGCATCCTGACACGTACCTGGACAAGGTAATATATACGTATGTGTGTGTGTATCTGTTATTTACCGGTTCATAGTCATCTATATAGAAATATTTACGACAAGCTTGCGGTTATGCATATATACTTAAGTTGTACGTCTCCATCTCATATTTATATGCTACACATTTTTATAGATATGGACATGACACACGCACGCACACACACACACATAATTTATGATAATAATAAATATTAGGGTTATTATTATTCTGGTGCCACCTACATGAGATATGTGTTTGTATGTCTAATGGTCTGTCTAGTGTACGTCTCATACATTAGCTCTGATCCAATTTGGTAATTTTTATTTAGCTGGATCCACGTATATGTAGCTATCTATATATGCTTTCTATGTGTCACTTTGTATGTGCATGCATTGTTATCTGAAAATGGTGCTGATAGCTATAAGTTTAACATTCGAATTATATATATATATATATATATAGTGTGTGTGTGGTGTGTGTGTGGGTGTGTGTGTGTGTGTGTGTGTCTGTATAATATATGTGTATGATGGATTGTATGCGTTTGAGGATGTTATACACGTAGACACAGATTTGCTTACTGTTTTGTGTTTATGACAGGTATTATTGGAAGTGAAGAAGGGAAATTACAATTATGGAAATAAAGACAAAGAAATGGTATACGAGATCAAGGGGTGGAATACACCTATACGTACTTGTGTATCTTCTCCAGCTTTAGACGTTGTTGGCATTGGATGTGGAGACGGGAAAATATTCGTCCATAATATTCACTACGATGAAACTATTGCAACTTACACACATACAACCAAGGGTGCTATTACTGCACTCTCGTTTCGAACAGGTATACTGGACGTACAATTTATTTAATTAACTTGTTAATATATCAATATTCTCGTAACTCTGCTTTCATGTTTAAATATATATAGATTCTACATGTTCACACACAACACACAACACACACACACACACACAACACACACACACACTGAATACACATGCATCATATGGATATACTTTAAAATGTTATGGTGAGTATTAATATATGTTATGCATGTCCTATGTGTACATTTTATATAGGAAGAGCCAACATCGAAGGATCAAAAAGTAGCTTCGCTAGTGTGTGTGTGTATCTAGCTCAGGCACAGAAAGACGTTGAGTTTATATATATATATATATATATATATATATATAATATATTATATATATTATATTTTGCAGATGGTCAGCCATTCTTAGCTGCGGGAGGTACATCCGGGGCTATAAGCATATGGGATTTGGATAAACAAAAAACTACAAACAGTCATTAATGATGCTCATGATTCCGAAGTTGCCTCATTACATTTTCTAGCCAACGAGCCTGTTTTATTAAGCAACTCAAAAGACAACTCTTTAAAGGTAAACCATGTGTGCGTGCTTGCGTTTGTACAGCATATGTATATATGTGCGTATGTGTGCATCTATTTATACCAAATATATATCATGTATGTTTATATAGATGCATATTTTAGTATAGCTAATAATCTTTATAGTAACTATGTTTATCTTTATATCATAAGTTCAACTTGTCTTAATCTTAGATGTGGATATTCGACACTTTTGATGGGGAAGCCAGGTTATTACGGTACAGAAGTGGTCATAGTGCTCCGCCTTCATGCATCAGGTTTGTGTGTTGTATTAAAATCTACAGTATGCCGAGTTCATTTGGTTTCTTAGATACTACGGGGAAGGAATGCATACTATCTGCTGGACAAGATAGAGCTTTCGTGCATTCTCAACAATCCAGGTACGTCTTTTCTTTTGTGCTATATGCGGCTATATAGATACATTCGTATGCATGACTTATAAAAGTGCTTATACTTACATATCTAGTACATACAACATGCATAGATTACATAGGTACGCTCCTTATCTATGCATCAAACTGATCAATTAATTTAACAGGATCATCAAAGCAGAGAGCTTTCACAAGGCCATATCTCCAAACAGGCAAAGAGGTTAAAGAAGAAGGTAAACCTGTCTAACCCCCCCCAAAAAAAAACACACGCGCGCGCGCGCGCGCATGTAAGTGTATGTATGCTGTGTAAGCGAGTGTGTGCACGCGCGGGTCGTGGTTGTTCGATCTTCTAAATTCTGACCTCTTTAACTATGCAGGAGGGAACTAAAGCTTACACCAATCGTGTCCTTTGATGCAGGTAGAGTTACGTGCGTGCGTGTGTGAGAGAGAGTGTGTATGTGCGTGTGAGAGTGAGTGCATAACAATGTATAATATAGGGTGGATGTATATATTACAAGTATGCACAGGTTTACATCCATGTATTTTGCAGCTGAAATACGACAACGTGATTGGTGCAACGTAGTAACATGCCATGCAGACGATTGCGCCGCATATACCTGGCGCCTACAGAATTTCGTAATTGGAGAGCATATTCTTAAACCTTGTCCAAACAGACCAAGTCCTGTGAAGGTAACTATATGCATAATCTCAATATATATAATATATTTCAGTTATAATAGATTGTTTACTTTTCTCTTTTATTGTTTACTTTTTTCTTTTTTAAGGTATGTAGCATAAGCGCATGTGGAAACTTTGTAGTTCTGGGCACTGCATCGGGCTGTATAGAGCGATTTAATCTACAATCAGGTATGTGCGTATCTATACAATCTATATTTTTATGTACTTATGCATACGCATACGTTCATATAGACGTACACATGTATGTATATGTTTATGTTATGCATGTGTGTATATCCTCATACCTTGAATGTGTGTTTCTATAGACGAACTTACATGCATACATATCTACAGCTACACATACACACAATATTTTGTATATAGGTACATAAATGTATTTTATACCTATATTCATATATGTGCACATACATGCTTATAGACATTAATATTCACTCCCTCTTTTTCTCAGGCCAACAGCGGGGTTTATATGTTGATTCTTCTGTGATGGGATCTGTTGCACATGTGGGAGCTGTCAATGGTCTTGCATCGGACGCAACAAATGCCAGTCTTTTCAGTGCTGGCTATGATAAGTCCATCAAGGTCGTGTGTGTTGGTGTGTGTGTGTGTGTGTGCGTTCCTATAGTTTGTTTTATTTTCTATTGTCTCTCCAGGTGTGGAACTTTAAGTCAATGGAACTGAAATCGTCCATCTATTTGGAGTCTCCAGTAACAAGAATGACATATCATCGTGGAAATGGTACTGTGAGTGTGTGCCTGGTTTATGCGCAATTTGTATGCATACATCTGAGAATATGTGTGTATGCGTGTTATATGGTGTGCTTCGCCACGTATAGGTAGATGTTTATATTACACGCACGTCTTTCCGTTCATGATATGATGCAATTTGATCTGTCATCTATACATGTCTAAATACATACATGCTTGTGTACTTCTATGTGTGGTTCTTAATTGTATTGAGTGTTTGCAATGATAAATATGGCATAATATACATAATTGCAGATATCTTGTACATTTAAAACATAGCCGCCACGTGCTTACATACACACATATGTATAGATATATAGATATATATTAATGCTTAATTCAGGCCTTGCTGCGGTTTCATCAGACGATCATGTACTCAGGCTTTACGATCTGGTGACCGTCCGATTAGTCCGAATATTCCCCGGTCATACAGATCGCATCACAGATATATCCTTTAGCGAAGATGGAAAATGGCTATTATCTTCATCAATGGATGCAACTGTCCGTGTGTGGGACGTGATTGGTTCTAAGCCGTTGGATGCGATGCGCGTCAATGCTGCTGTCACTGCGTTTAGCCTCTCGCCGAGCATGGATATGTTAGCTACTTGTCATGTTAATCACAATGGCATATATCTCTGGTAAGTATTGCATATGTACGTATGTATACATGTGTATACCATATATGTATATATATAATGTATGATATGTCTACCTGTATATATATGATATAAAGTACGTTTATGTGTGTATATCGTACACCATAAACACTTACAAATCTATGCATGCATATATACAGGGCAAATAGGTACATGTACAGTGGTGCTAGTGAATCAGAGATTTTTGAGCATCGGAAATGCCATAAAGGATGTTGCATTACCAACTTTTCATCAACATCCAAAGATATAGATTCTGAGGATATTCGGGATCCGGAGAATATTCCCGAATCCGTGAAAAACTTTAATGTTACACTTTGTCTTCACATACGGTGAGTATATCACAACCAAATAATGAGAACACACTATACACGTACGCCACATGCACATGTATTGACTCACATCCGGTTCTAGGTGGCTCCGGATCTTGTGACGTTGTCGTTGTTACCAAAATCTCAATGGCAAGGACTTGTACATTTAGATACAATTAAGGTACGTCTCTCTCTCTCTCTCTAGATAATTATACTATGTGTTTATATGTTCGATCTAGGCACGTAATAAACCAATAGCACCACCCAAGAAACCAGAAAAAGCACCATTTTTTCTGCCAACAGTGCCTCACTATCTGGGTTCCAACATTTGCCACTAATGACGCGATTAATCCACTTAAAGAAACAGCTGTTTTGTCTTCTTTAAAACATGAGCGTTCTCAATCCACGTCCGACTTCATGCAGCTTGTCTACACTTTTGCCGAGACTAGAGAATGTAAGTGTGTGTGTGTGTGTGTGTGTTTGGGGTGCATCTGTATCTGTTGTATTTATGTGTGCGTTAACAAACATATTATTTTAGGTAGATATGGATGTCTAGTGCTGGTTATATGTGTGTTGTATGTGTAAGTTTTATAGTGACTTTCTATACTTTCTAGTCAGCTTATTGTGTTCACAGAGACACAGAGTTGAGATTTGATAGCAATGTAAGGACTGAGTATTATTTTCTATGTCTACGTGACATCTCTCTATCTCTCTCGCTTGTGATATTGGTATATATGTGTGTGTGTATTTATGTATGTCTAACTTGATATACAACTTCTAAGTGACTTTTTATTATTATATGTTGTATTGTGCGTCTGCAGAGTGAGAGAAATTTATATCGAAGTATACTATACGTATACATACACTTCAACCATCAGTAACATCTATATATACATTATGCATACATAGTGTTCCTAAGAGCTGGCACCAGTGTTAAGTATCTTAAGTAAACCAGTACGTGCGTGTGTTTGTGTCTATGTGAATATTACTGAATATAATATTTTAGGTGGGGGTTTGTTAGACTATATGAAGGGTTTATCACCAGCAGCTCTGGACGCAGAAATACGTATGTTGCAAATAGTAGATGAAGACACGGAAGAGGCTATCAAGCTTGAACAACAAATTGGGTTCCTCATTGATTTCCTCACTACAGCATTGTCCCAAAAGAAGGATTTCGATTTTTTACAAGCTTTAACACTCCTTGTTCTCAAGGTACGTGTTCATGTACGTAATATTTGAGTGTATAGACGTATTAACATGTATGTATGCGTTACGCATTTTATATAACACGTACTTCATACAAGCACACATGCTATACATTACACAGTTCTGTAGTCTTAAATCTCTCTCTCTCTCTCTCTCTCTAATTACGGATTGCTGCAGATACACGGAGAGAGCGTTTCAAGGCGTGCGCACTTACGTGAAAAGGCTGAGGCCCTGCATGCAATACATAGCTCCACGTGGAGAAGGTTGGACTCCATGTTCCAAGCCAACAGGTGCATTATCAGCTTTCTAAGCAACTCGGCCTTTTGATATACTTCAAGGTTAGCCTTTTTGAGTTAAATTATAGTCAAATACGACAGTTTTGAATTATCTTAAAATACTATGAGTACATTAACTATAATTTAATTGGTTCATTTATCTCTATGGCATTATGAAAGTGAAATTATATTATGTATTATTCATGTGTCTAATAACAAAATGTTCTCGGATATTTTAAATAACATTTAGAATATTTTAAATTTGAATTTAACTCTTGAAAATAAATAACGTTTATATAATAAATGTGAGCAATAAACTACACATATTCTAATGTTTTTTGGTAATTTTGATTAGGGTAGGAACATTGTCCCGGTTTTCTTTTATATTTTATTTAATGGTTATTTGCTTAAAGTACTTAAACTGATATAAACTGAAGAGGTGACTTATTTACTCCTGTTAATTAGTGTACTACTGTGACTAGATTCTTCTGGATGCTGCGTGCGTGCGTGCGTGTGTGTGTGTCTGAGAGAACTTGTCATGTATACGTATTTTAAAGGATTATTGCATACGTGTGTTACGAGTATATATATTTAGGTACACATGATAAACATTAAATATAAGAAAAAAGCCTTAAGCTATCACACATTACATTAGTGTTTTAAAAATTAGATAGCATTATTCTAATTTATTAAATTTATTATTATTATAAACTTTATTAAGTATTCACAACTCTTACATGTATTACATTTCATTGTAAAGAATTCACAATATATTTAACTTTGATTGGCTCTGTACGAGGGTTGTTTTGCATTCATCTCTTCATCATCGATGTCTTTATATGTTGTACATGCTCCAAGGTCAAGTTCGTCCTATGTGTGGGTGTTTTGATATTGAAGTCACCAAACTATTAAATGTCCGCTTTATTAAACCAAAGTTTCTCTTCTACCGTCCCTCATCTTAGTATCTATCCATAAACCGATCGAACCAAATGGTTGAGCAGTTTTCTACCGTTTCTCGTCTTAGTATCAATCCATAAACTGATCAAACCAAATGGTTGAGCATGGCTTAACCCACCATAGCCGTTGCAATTGTGATGGAGCAGCAACCACCAATAGACTTGTTTCTATTCTTGATCTCTAAACTATCTAAAGTCCGAGGTGATGGGTCAATATTGAAACTCTTAGCTTCTTAATCCATTGTCTTAAGAGTAGTAAGAATACCAAAACTTGAAAAGAATCCATTTCGATTTTTATGTTCTTCTTGACACTCACGATCACCGGCTCCTTGGTACTCCAGGAGTTCCTTTTCCTTCTAGCAAATGAGAATCATTGTCAATCTCTTTTGATCTTGAGAAGCTTGAGGAACAACTGGAGCTGGATTGGGCAATGCACTGGAAACCACTCAAATCGCCGGAGGTAGAGGAACTTACAAGGAGTTCAGCTACTATAGGAAGTTTGTGTCTTGGACAAATGCTTTAGCTTTACCTCTATGTTCTATGCTCAACTGGAGGAGTTTTTTGCCGTGGCATCGGGCGCTCTCTCCAATCTCATTTGCTGTGGCATTGCGCTCTATCGCCAGCTTTCCTTAAAGTTAGGTCAAAGAATATATTAGGAATACATTATGTTAATGTTTTAAAACGTTAGCATTAACATTTGTGAGAAAAATACATAGAAAACATTAATAAAGTTTTAAATTAACTTGAAATATTAAATTAAAATTTTAAAATAATAATGTAATGTAAGAGATAGTATGTGAAATTATGCCCATCAGCCTAATGTAATGTGTGGTGAAAAAAAGCCCCTCACCATTAAAACTTTCAATGCAAAGAAAACCGTATGTTGGCCAGGTAATAAACATTAAACGTGTTCATATGACTAGTTTGTTAACAAACATGTTCCTATGTTTGAAATTAATCTTATAATAAGCATTGGATTAAAGTATAATTTATCTGAATATTATAAACAGTAAGAAATGAAATAGTACAAGCATGTTCTCATTTCTTTAAAAAATAGAGAAATAACTTTGTCTTTTAAATTCACTATGCCCATATTAAAAACACCAAATGCAATAATTGAGAAGATAAGAAGATGGATTTATAATATGTATGAACTAATACAAAAACTATATGATAAACAATGACAATTGAATTACATTCACTATACAAACAACATTAAAACTGAAAATAATAATTAATATTAATTGAAATTTCATTGACTTAATTCCTTATTAAAGTTGTCTAGCTCCTTTCATCAAGGCTCAACTACACCTTCTTATAGTGGAGATACCTCAAAGCTTGCACTAGCTCTCTCGTGATATACATTGTATAATGCACTTCATATATTTGAGTCTTCTCCTTACATAGCATGGAGGTATTTACCAACTTTGTGGCTGCCTTGTTGAACAAGAGATTTGTTTAATGCATTAATGCTTCAGCAACATTATCTCATTTATGTGGGAGTGATTTATAAAGCTTCACTCTTTACATCAAATCAAGAACTTTATGTTTTTTTCCATGGGTAATGAGATCTATAAACAACTGACTTAAGGAGTTCACATGTTGTATATATATCCGCCATTTTAAAAAATGTAAATCTCCAAAGTCGAATGAATCCTTATTACCTCCATGTTAAACGTTTTGTTATAAGCATTGTTCAACCCCTTCCAAAGCTTTTCAACTCCTTGTTCCGTGTCAACCTTAAACAAAATTCTATAATTAAGATAAGTGCAAATACACCCCATTACTTACTCCTTTTTAATCTTCCAGTCTCTAAGAACCTTTTGGGCATTCAATCCATTATTTATATTAAGATGTGCTTCAAAACCATCAATTATGCCATATACATTATAGAGATGAAGACAAGTCTTTATAAGCTTTTTCCATAAATCAAAATCCTCTCTTTTAAAGATGAAGAGTTTCCTATCAAAACTCTCCTCATTCTTACGTTCAATTTCATCGCTTCAATACCATTTTAATGTCAACATGATTTAGGGTTAAGAACCCTAAATTAATTTTGGCTTACTTAAACACACTAGAGATATACCATTTGTGTGCTTCAAAAATTAAAAAGCTTAGTTCATTCAATTCCTAAACATGTTCCCATATCACATATTTCATAATTTTTATTATAACTAAACTTTTACTTTGTAAGCTGATTATTATTACTTGCTTTGATATAATGAGAAAGAACACTTATGTGATTCAATTAATTGTCAATAAATATCATGAGATACTCTAAATAAGATAAAACTTATCTTTATTACATTTTCCTCTCTTATTTAACTTCAAATTAATGTATCGAGTGAGCTCAATGTGTTGAGTAGAGACCCCAATGAGTTTAATTAATACTAACCCTATCCCATGGAGTTAATGTAAACACATTGCCAATTCATTTACATAAACAAGACGAGTCACATGTATATGTGGGCAAGTATATTACTAATTCAAGTGAGTCCCATTTTCTCCCATAAGTCCAACTTGTATCATTAAGACACACCTCCTGTGATCCCAAAACTTCCAGCATGTGGGACTAAAGGTAGCTTACCCTTATCATTGACAAATTTGCATTTGTATATCCAAGTAGGTTGCATATAAGAAGGTCTTGTCTGAATATACGTTTTATAAACATGATTATTAAGGCCTTGTTCGAGTTACCTCTTTCACATCAACCTAATAACGATACTCACAATTAAATAGAACATGTATTATGATTCATATGTTCATAGTTAATGACTTTCTTTATTACTAATTTTTAGGGGGTTCACAATAGGCATTTTAAAGTTACACATGGCACTAGGTAAAATGACACCAATGATGAACACTCTTAAATATGTGTGGTGCCAATGAACACACTTGGCTAAGACACCTAATGTTCATCAAGCAAATGCTCAAGACTTTAACCCTTATTCAAACATAATCATACGAGCTTATTAGAATACTAAACCCTATTGAATTCATCCATACTTTTTAAATATTGTATTACATTAAATTCAAACTAACTAAACCTTCATGTTGAGAACCAACTTTTAAAACCAACACTTACACACTTAGATAGTGACTTAGGACATATGCCCAACTAGATTTAAAGTATTACAAATGTTAAAGGTAAGTTAACCTTTATAGTGTGATATAACTAACACATAAGTATGATTAACAACACAAGCTATACTTATATTAACATGCCTTCACAACACAAGTTACGCTCGTATTAATAAATATATAATTGACAACCCATAAGTATGATTAACAATAAAAGCCATGTTTATATTAACGAAGGACAGCTTATATTATGAGGAATGTCACATCTATTATTGTAATGAAATCGCACCTCTTATTTATTGCACGTCAGAATTAATTATAATTAGAATAAAGGTTCAAATATGTTATTGTTCTTTTACTTAATTAATTTATAAAAATGTAATCAGAATTTTATGAAATTTAAAATTAAAAATGTAAAAAAAGTTAAAATAACATTTTATAAAAAATTATAACATCCAGACTTTTAAATACCTGCACCGTCCCTTTGGGTCGTTTCGCACCACACTTAGCAGTCAAACCCTTAAGCATAACCCTCATTAATGCAGCCGGAAATATATAATTACTATGCCGGAAATATGTAATAAATAAAATTAAGGGACGCTAAGGGAGGGGGAGGGGTCACTTAGCGTCCCTTAACTTACCGTCCGGCATTATTTATTACATATTTCCGGCTGCATTAATTAAGGCCATGCTTAAGGGTTTGACTGTTAAGTGTGGTGCGAAACGACCCAAAATCCATTACAATATTTGTTGTAGTTTCCAATATGCAACGTCAGAAGGAAGCATATGTTGCATACGTGCATGCATGTGTGTGTTTTAAATTTATTTAATTATTAAGACGAAAAAGAACCGAAGTGAGGCACACGGATTAGGACTCTGAAGTGGCATGCCACTATCGATTGGGCTCAAAAGTAAGGGATTTAGGGAGTCCTCTTTACAAATGTACAGGAGGACCCAGCATATGACACTGGTATTGGATAAGTTATATATCTTGGAGCAACACTTGATATTTTGTTTGTGTGGTGTGAATGATGGCACCACAGCAAAAATATTCTTAGCGGTGTTTTGAACGAATCCAGGAAGAGAAAAGCTCAAATCCTTTATTCTGCACGTCCCATTTGCCACCAGTCAACCTGGATTCACCCGTTTCAGACATCCCATGGAAGAAGAGATTAGCCCACTGCTGACAGGAGGTAAAGCGCACAACCACTATCACTACGGTGTCCTCGTCCAACTGCTTGCTCGTGCCTACTGGAGCCCATATGTCCAACGCTCCCAGAATCTCCGGATCCGAATCTCACAAACGAATACCTGGCTCCCATCACACAGACTGCAGAATCTTATTTGCACAGGACATGACTAATCTCTGGCTGGGATTAGTGGTAAGTGTACCCAATTACTACTTAGCTGGAAGCTTGGTGGAGCTCGGTATGACCTGGTCACAAGCATTCAGACAGTTGTAATAGCCAATGTGGTCACTTGGTTTGTGTTGGTTCTATCCGGTAACCCGGAACAAAGTACGGCTTATTCCAGTCATTCTGCGTGCATCCTTTGGTGTGTACGGAGCGAACATTCCAGCGCTCCTGAGGGGGTCGTCGCATGCGGGTGGTACGGAATCGAGACATGGATAGGTGGTCAAGCTATCTTTCGGCTCTTGGACATAGTTTTCCAAGTTAGGTGCGTTCATCTACCGTTTCTTGGACCGAGCTTGCTTGCTTCGCCGTTTTCTGGGCATTGCAGATCTGGATTGTTTGGAATGGAATGGGAGCGTTAAAAGCTCGAGACATACAGTGCGCCGGTGCTTATTGTACTCACTGTTGCTCTTCTTGTGTGGGCTTACCTTTCTGCAGGTGGCTTTGGCCTCTGCTCTCAAAGCAGTCTGGTGGCACCAAAGCATGTTTTGGCAAGTGTTTTCACAGCAAATGTTGGAACTGGTCAACCCTAAGCTAAATATTCCAGGTATATGCAAATAACCTCTTATATTATACTTACTAGGTATGCATATTCTCAGAGTGACCAAGTTATTGGGCAGGCATGTCTTCCTTTATTCATGGGAATCTTTTCATTCATTGGACTTGCAGTAACTTCTGCTACTGAGGTCATTTATGGAATGCCGATATCAAATCCGATTGATCTTCTGGCGAGCCCATTACCAGCTCTTGTGTCCTCCTCGGTATCACCTTGGCAACAGTTACTACAACATTGCAGCTAATGTGGTGGCACCTGCAAATGCAATCATGAATATCATCCAAGGAGATTCACATACAAGACCGCTGTGCTTCTTGTGGCGGTTGTTAGTGTGTGTTTCTACCTTGGAAGCTACTACAAACCAGTCATGGATTCATCTACACGTGGTTGGTAGGCTACTCGGCACTCCTCGGCCCAATTGGTGGATAGTTCTACTGACTATTACGTTGTCAGGAAGCGCATTCTTGATATCGATGCATTGTACTCCTCCAGGAGGATGGCAAATACTGGTACTTTAAAGGTGTAAACATTGCCGCAATACTGCACTTACAGCAGGAATACTACCTTGTGTCCGGGGCTTCTTAATGCTGCTGGTGTGATTCACAAAGTGCCAAGTTTAAAGTGTTTGTTGCAGTGTATGATGGTGCGTGTTTGCTGGTTTCTTTATTGCAGCTATTCTTTACGTGGTTCTCAATAAAAGATCGAAGCTTACATAGACAGATGTAGATACACACACACATACATTGTACTTTTAGAAAAAATGTACTATTCTTACACTAGCAGTACTTGTATCATTGGAAAGGATTCCATAAAGCACTGGACAAACTGAAGAATAATTAAGGAATAACTAGCAAACCAACGACAAATGAAATATGCATTGGAACCTATGTTCATCATTTCACTAGCCCATCTACGGAAACGGCTTAGCATGTGCTAAGCAACTATATGTCGGATTTAGTGCTCTGAACATAGACAAATCAAAAGAATTCATGTAATTGGCATGTGTATGAAATCCAAGATTTTAAAATATAAGAAAATCTGCAAATGCAACCGGCTACAATCATCGGGAAACTGAAAACGGCAATACCTAAGATAATACTGAATCTTCAACGTTTGTTGTCCCAAGTCATTGTTTTGTTTATAAAGATACTTATACATCTAATAGCATACATAAGAATGTATATACATATCTATCAGCATCATTCTCGGTTCTTTTCGTCAAAGTCTTGCAGAAAGCATATCTTGATTGATCAAGACGTTTGATCATTGAGTTGTTCGATCTGTTATTTCTTTTATGCCCTTGCATTTAGTTTTCACGTTGTGGAATGTGCTTGTTTTTGTATACAGTGCACCCAGGTGGCAGATCATCTTGGAAGTAGCATATCAAATCCCAGATAGTAGGCTGTGATCTTTATCTAATATCCCACTTGGCAACTAAGAACATATAAAATTAAGAAACAGGAATATTAAACCATCTTCACGAGCATGCACGAGACCATAGACACGTTATATTCAGTACATCGTCCTGTACCGTAGCTCGACCAAAGACTGAACGTAAGAAATGTGTATTTTCGTTCGTACCCCTGGTGCGTACGTTTTATAATTAGGGGTTTCTCTAGTAAACTGTATTAAGTTGACTCAGCATATAAAATATGTTGACAACGCGACAAACACCGCCTAGCTTGACTTGGCATCGAACTACCAATTTTATAAGGGATTTGCTTGGGGTTAGGTACGAAATAGTTAGATATATGAAGTTAGAAACAGTAATTATATGTTATTTAAGAGTTATAAACTCACATATTATTCCAAGTTCCACCACACCTCCACGAGGGATTCCTATCTCATGCCATCAAAGTTGTGCATTGAGGACGACCTGCACTATGCCTACATGTGCAATACATATCTAAAATGAGTGGTTTTTATTTGCTTAAACAAATGTAGTTTGATTAAGTGTAGGATTTGAAGATGAGTGCAAGCATTAGGTTACCTACCATGTGACGCCAAGTTCCTTTTAAATGATTATCACCATTCTTTAGTGTTCAGGTGAGAAAAAACTTAACATAATTAGGCATTTAATTAAGCAGCAGGGTGAAAGTAACTCATGTGCACCGAATGTATGGAAATCTAACGGCGGTCCCCGTACATCAGAAGCAATATGCAAAATGCTCCAGAATGTGGATTCTTTTATAGAATATATAATAAAGAATGAGTTGAAAGTATTGAACATGTCAATGTGGACAAATCTCTCCCTGCAATGCCATCCAAGGGCGATCTAGCTCCTCGCCGCAAACGCTTGATAGTTTAAAGAAATATAATCTATTTCTCAGTAAAAAATCTAATGCTATTTTATGTTATATTCTAAGTCTCAATGGTACCGAGACAAAACGAACAACACATCAAACAGCAAAAAAAAAGATGCAGATGTAAGAGAAACAAGAAAAAGTCATTCTCAATCATTGTTTTCTTCATTTTCTAATCTGCAGGCTGATCAACGGTCTTTCTCGCTAAACACCGCCCTCCACCACCCCTTTTACCCCACTTTTGTACATTTATCCCTCTGTGTAAGGTGTCATTCCAACTTCCATGCCGTATTTATTACCTTAGTTTGGCCAATATATATCAGTCTAAGTGGGGCTAGCTAGGTGTGTTAGTGTTGTTGTGGATCTAGGACGGAGACGAAGCGTGTTGAGGTCCGGTTTATATATATTGCTTTTGCAGTCAGATCCCCACACTCTATTGATGCATGCAGCAGCGGTTGCATAGAGTTTTATATTGGTTTTCTTATAATCTATCCCTTGTGTCATTTAGCAGTAGTTGTTTCTCATTTGGCTGCATTACACATAATCACGCATAAAGACGAAGTTCCGGAAAGCGAGAGGTTTCTTAGATCCTCCGTTTGCACAACTCCCAATGACTGTCCAGACGGTGCTGAGGCTGTTAGGTGCAGGTTTTATTCACTCAATGCACCCCATCATATAGCCATCTATTCTGTCTCTCTGCATATATAAATCTATATATTTCTTTGGTGAAATAGTGGTTCAGTAGTATCCCAGTCATGCCTCCTTACTGCACCATGAATCTCGAAGACACCCAAACCAAGCAGCTCATCTCCATGCAATGGGTCGACGGTGCTATAATCGTGGGTGGAGGTCCCTCCGGCCTCGCGACAGCCGCATGCTTACACCACAGAGGGATAGCTTCCTCTGTGGTCCTCGAGAAGAATTCTTGTATAGCATCACTCTGGCAACATAGGACATACGATCGTCTATGTCTTCACTTGCCAAAGCAGTTCTGTCAGCTTCCTATGTCTCCCTTTCCTTCGCATTTTCCTATGTATCCAAGCAAGCAACAGTTCCTCGAGTACCTGGAAAACTACGCTCGCAAATTCAAGATCAAGCCGAGGTTCGGGGAGAGCGTGCAGTGTGCATCGTATGATCCGTCGTTCAAGCTGTGGAGAGTGCAAACGATTGTGCAAGAGAAGCAGCATAAGATAACTGTGAGGGAATACATTGGACGATGGCTTGTGGTTGCAACTGGGGAGAATGCAGAGGCAAGGATCCCTGTAGATGTCCCTGGTTTCAATCTCTACCAAGGAAAAGTTCGCCACTCGAGCAATTACAAGAATGGATCAAAGTACAGTGCCCAAGACGTTCTTGTTGTTGGGGCGGGGAATTCGGGCATGGAAATCGCTCTGGACCTCGTTCAGCATCATGCCAAGCCTTCGATCGTTGTTCGGAGCCCGGTATGTATATTTTTCTCACTGTGCAAGCTCAAGTCTGATGTCTATTCTTTGTAATTCACAGATACACATTCTGCCGAGGGAAATGCTGGGGAATCCACATTCTCTCTATCCATGGCACTCTTGAAACTGCTTCCACTTTGGATAACCGATCGTCTTCTGGTGCTGTATGCACTTGTTGCATTGGGAGACACATCGAGGTACGGAATCAAGCGACCTAAAACAGGGCCTCTGGAGACAAAGGAGAAGATGGGCAGAACGCCCGTCCTTGATGTTGGGACTTTGGCTCACATAAAGAAGGGAGATATTCATGTGGAGCCGGCCATCGAGTCCTTTACTTCCACCGGTGTCAAGTTCGTGAACGGCAAAAAGCATGATTACGATTCCATTATCCTCGCTACGGGCTACAAGACGAATGTTCCCTCCTGGCTCAAGGTTAGTTTTGTAATTTACACAAGCTTGTAAGTGGTTAAACTTTTATTATTTAGGATGCCGAGTTGAGCTTCTCATGCGATGGGTTCCCGAAATGTGGATGGAAGGCTGGGAGGGGACTGTACGTGGCAGGACTCTCCAGAAAGGGGATTCTCGGGGCATCAAGAGATGCACAGATGATAGCTGAAGACATACACAAGGCTTACCAACAGAAACACAAGTTTATGCATGGGGTTACGTACTAGGTTTTGGGGGGGGAACGATCAAGTTTTGGTAAACTCTAGGAGAAGTTTTTAACACTTCATATATGTTTCATCATGAATCTCTCTGTACATGCAAGAGGAGTGAGTGACTACTACCCTCATATACACACTGAAAGAAGGAATGATTCCATCCACTTTGTCCTTTGGAGATTCTATACCTGTTATCCAGCCAGTCTCTACTTGCAAAAGGTGGTGCATTTGTGCCAGGGAATATATACATTCATACGCTACTTAAGTGTACACTTTAACACCTGAAAAATCTAATCTTACAAATGAGTTGCAAATATATACTATATAATAATTCTAGTTTCACCCTGGCTCTTGGCAAAGGGGAATTAGATTCCTGAACAAAGGGATGATTTGCTGCAGGTGGACAAATGATCTTAGAATCCTGCTCGCTAGTTACTGGAATATATAAGTGATTATTTTGCTTGGGAAAGTTGTACTTCGCTTCAAGCTTTTCTATGAAAGGACAGGAGCGGAGCACCTTTTACCCTTTACTTGAAAGTCTTAGTGGAACTGAATAAACTGTTCTGCGCATAACTAGTTTAACATAATATAGCACACCCTCATGCGCATTTGCGAATAATCAAGGGATTAAGTAATATAAAGAAACGCACCGCACCCCGTTGCACTCACGGTCACCGTCCGAATCCAGGAAGGATTCGTTTTTATGGCTTAATTAATGAAAACATCATCTGTGCGCGTACGTATCACATGATTCTTGGCTCCTTGTGGTTTAGATAGATATGTTTTCTGTTTAGCACGTAGCAAAGAGCATGCAAATGCACCATCCACCGGAATTATATAAATATTATTACCAAAACATTTGAAATGATTAAATCATGTGTGTTATGGTGGTTGCAATGACTGCCAGCTCCAGTCAACCGAAATCATAGCTCGCATATTCACAAAACCCATCATGGTGGAACATAGCATCCACCTCCCCCTCCAGCAAAGTACCCTTTACTTCCTCACCCAAGGCGGATATATAATTCCTCGAATATATATGTCTTCATAACCATCCCAAACAGCATCTATCTTTTTGTTTGTGCTCTTTGCCCTGACAAAACCGGCACCGAAACGTGTCCGATCTCCGACTGGACTGTGAACGGTCCCATCCCTAACAATGCTCAGCATGACTTCATCGACCGTGTGTATAATTAATGAACCAAGTGACCTGTTTAATGTCCCTGGCCCTATAATGCGTACTTAAACACAACAATGTCCCTATAATACGCACAGCGAAGCATGTGTGTATGTAAACACAACAGTCCTATAATATATGTGAAAACACCATATAATATACACGCCCTATGACAAGAAAACTACACTCGGAAGCTTCCACAGTTCAAAAAGGGCATATTCCATGCATTCAGTAGAATATACCGGTGTACAGGAATGTACAACAGATTGGGAGATTCTTCTTCGAACCATTTCTATAAGGATTGTGAGAGATATGGTGATTCGGTTGCCAGGGGAAATCTTGAGGTACACCTAGAATGGACGTTTTCTATAGTATAGGACGTCCATATATGCCACAGATTGTCTAAGGACAGATATCATACTTTTGTAGGAAGGATTATATCCATGTAAACGATGCAGTACGCGGTATGGGCAATGCTGAAAGAAAAGATAGTCAGTATGGACCAACCTGAAAAGAAAGATACCGTGGATATCGGATCTCAGTAACTGTGCCAAACAGGACGATGCTACATGCGTTCCTAACTTGAGCATGTTCATTCCCACTCTTGGTCCTCGCTTGCCAGACGGTTTTCAAGTATATGATAAAAATACACATACGTGTATGCATTATAAAAAGACATCTTGAGGATATAAAGTTTGATTCTCTCTCTCTCTCTCTCTCTCTCACACACACACACACACACACAGGTAGAAACATTCACAGAGAGAGGTATATGACGTAGGTCCGTGCACATTGTGCACATGCATGCATGTGTGCGTGTGTGTGCACAAAGAGAGAGAGATTTCAATACAAAGCAGAGTTGATTCAGATTGATAAAAGACATGTCAAGTATTCTAACATGCACACACACACACCAGTGAATGCTGCAAAGTCCAATAAAAATATTAAAGGCGTTAGTTACGTAACAACGTTAATGAACATACGGTTCTCTCTCTCAAGCAACATTTCACTCGGTATATATGTACATGCATGTATATATTTATACGAGTTGAGCTGACATTGGAACTCAAAGTTGAGAAGGAAGAATTACAAGGGGAGTAACAGGACAGGACAAGGAACAAACTCGGCAAGAAGGTTGCCATCAATGTGTTTAGAATGGATGCATTCCATGCTAAGTATCACCAAATCAAGTCCCATGTCATCTGCAACCTCACCTATTATCACCGCTGGTTGTTTTCCTGGTTCAATTTTCTCAAGCATCCCATATTCTTGGAATCCCCCTATATACATATACATACATACATACATACATGTGTGTGTGTGTGTGTGTGTGTGTGCCTGACATACATTATAAACATCGTTGCATGCGTGTACACATGTGTGTGTGTACTTGCCTTCATTAAGATGCCACTGAATTGTCTTAAGTCTTTGTTCATAATCACCTTCCTTTTTCTCAGCATCAATGACTGAAATGTTTTCGCATAATTATATATACTAACCAATAGTAGATTGTTTAATATAAAGTTTTTGGTTGTGTGCACGCGCGCGCACACACGCTCACACACATGTGTGTGCATTTTTATACAAAAGCTTACCAACAACTGTGATCTTGGCATCGTACTTCTTTGCTAAAGCTGTGGCTGTTGCGGCAGCCTGATGAGCAAAATAGGAAATTTATATAGCATGTTATGTCGAATAGAAACGTTCTATGCATTCATTTGTAGATAGAGAACATCTTAATATAGATGTCAATATAGATAACTTACAACAAACTTTCATATTAGAAATATATAGATGTTTGGCTGCACGCAAACACACGCACAACTGCATATAAACAGATATGAAAATACGTACCTATATACTATCATTATAAAACATTATGTCCATATAAACGCAGGTATGTATCTTACAGTATGTTAGGAATCTAGCGCTGTGCATGGAGACAGACACACACATAAACTATATCTAATTATATTAATCCAGTAATATTCATTGTAGACCATGCATAAGTATATAGGCTACAATAAGCTTCACACACACACATACATATATATTGCAGGTGTGTAGCATGGATGTGTGTATACATACATATATTACATACCTGGCGGGTTGACTCAGACAAGTAAGGGTTCTTATCAATGATGGGTAACAAAACATGCTGAAACTCTTTCACACTAGTACTCACAGGTTCAACTGAAGAAATTAAACAGATATTAATCTGATTTAATCACAATTAATCAATGACATCTCTCACCTGTGCCGCAGCGTGTCATAGGGAAGAAAGTCTTCCTGTTTTTGGGACTCCAATTGAGTGTGTGATTGGCCAATCTACGAGACGGAGAGGCAAATGATGGATTGTTGATCAATCCACAAGACATTGTTGCCCTTCAAATGAAAACACAACCTAAAACCCTCACTAATAGAAGTAATTATTTATTCTTACTAATTAAACAATATTAATCTTATGAACTTAAAATATATTAATAATAATTTGATAGATAGATACATATATTTATAAATATATGAATACATATATTTTATTTCAATTTAAAATTAATTATCTTAATTCTTATACTTTACATACTATTGATGTGTTTAAATTTAATTTTATTTTAGTTTAAACTATGATAACAAATTGTTTCAATGGATAGCTTAACCTCTATATCGTTTTATAATTTTAAATAATAGCAAAATTGGATATCTTAGTAATAATAATATTTTGTATTTGTTTAAATATTAAATAATACTCTGTTTTACTAGAGAATAAATGCTTCCGTTATTTAAATTTTAATATGAATGTACAAGTATGTATAATATAAAATGTAATGATTTTTCTAAATTGTGTATGATTCTTATTTTAAATTTAATTTAATAATTATCTTAAACTCACATGAGTTGATAATCAAGTTAAAGATAATAATTATCTAATTTAAAAATAAATTCATTAGGTTAAGAAAGACTAAAACTAAAATTACCAAGTTAATGATAATAATTAAGTTAAAGTTTTAGTTTAGGAGGTTAAAAGATAATAATTATTCATAACATTATTAAGGGCACCATGTTAAGAATATTAAGAGTATAAATTCATCATTTTAAAAATAATAACTAGGTTAAAAGTTCAACTTAATAATAAAATTATCAATTAAAAATAATAATTAAATTAAGGGTCTAACTTAAAAATAAATTAATAAGATTTAATTTAAAAATAAATTTATTAAATTAAGAATAGCAATTGACTTAAGAGTTAAGAATAATAATAAATTTATATTATGTGTGGTTTTTAAAATTAATTATACAACTTAAAATATAATATTTTTAAAAATTATATTTAATTTACAATATTAAAACATCAATATATGGACACACTTAATTAAAAACACATCATTAAAAAACTACACATACATATACTCTTCAATTATGATTTAAGAGATATCACAAAATTAAATAAAATAATTTGATATTTAGAAAATTCAAAAGTATTATAATATCTTAAATAAAAAATTAAGAAGCAACTTAATATTTTTTAAAATAATTAAATTAATAAATTTATAATTGCATTTTTAATCTCACTTAAATTTAAATTT
Organism: Selaginella tamariscina; assembly: GCA_003024785.1. Classification (NCBI taxonomy): domain Eukaryota; kingdom Viridiplantae; phylum Streptophyta; class Lycopodiopsida; order Selaginellales; family Selaginellaceae; genus Selaginella; species Selaginella tamariscina. Next base: position 137,280 of record PUQB01000586.1, read on the forward strand.
AAATATATTTGTGCTTCACTTTTATCTTTTTTTCAACTTTAATTATTTTTTTTATATTCAATATCTTTTAACTTAGTAAGTTATTCATGTATGAACTTAATTAACTTAATTATTATTCTTAATGTAATGAATTTATTTTTAAATTGGACTTTTAATCCATTTATTATTCTCACTTTAGATCTTAACCAAGTTGTTATAAATGAATTTATCTTTAAGCTGAATTTTTAATTAAATTATTACTTTCAACCTAATCAATTTATTTATACATGGACTTAACTATTCGATACCGTGTCCTTTTTATGTACTTTTGTATATTTTATTATGTTTAAACTCTCGTGTTTAGTAACCTTTAACCCTATCATTATACTTAGAGTCTTGATTTAGTTATTATCTTTAAAATAAGTATTGGGAGAATTAGCTTATTAAAACAAACTCCTAAAATCCAATTGGATTGATAAGTGGGATCGTCTTTGTTAGTCGTTGAAAGCCGCGGATAATTAGGACATCTCCCGCAAGCAAGGAGGAAGAAGGTATGCTAGTTTCGAAGGCCCATGGTAATCGTATGGTCATGCATGATCGAGATTGCTCCAGGGCTCTCACCAGGATGTCAGGAATGGACAAGTACAAGAAAGACACCTAGATCATTCTCTCACGTGTTGCTAGTTGCCGCCAACGGTTCCTTCTCCAGCTTCGCACGAGGATCGTATAAGGGTTGCATTACACGGAGTGGTATGGAACTGTTTTGGAGAGTCTTACAAATGGTAGCAGCGGGTAATCCAAAGAATGACTAGTTGCAGAAGATGTTTAACTGCGAGAGGTTGAGGTTCTGGCGATATGGAGCGAGATGTATGACTTGCTGGAAGAGAGGCAAGGAAACAGTAGTTCTTTCAATCTCATCACCGGAGATATCTACGTTGTAGAAGATGCATTTGAGATCTTTATGTTTCTTGGAGAAGATAAGTGTAACTTGATCTAATCAAGAAGATGAACGAGAAAAAAATACGCCGCAAGATCAAGGGGGATTTGATTCGTAATAGGCTTCCTCACCCCCCAAGGAGGAGAGAAAGCCTTCTGGTTAGTAGTCGTATTTGTTGTCATTTTGATGTTTAATACGTTGGTTTGGCTTGGCAATACATGCTCCACAGGCTTTGAGTGCTTGCGCATGTCTGCTTCAATGTCTAACAAGGAGAAAAGACTCATCCTCATTTATGTACATATGCATTCCGTGACACAAACGCAAACAGCTCAGCATGCTACCGCATTTAGAGTATGCATGACCAATGTGTTTCCAACCCACGAGCTTAACATCGATACTCTCAATTGGATGTTCACAGCAAAGTTTTAGTACAGCAACAAATGTCCAAGAATCAAATTTCTTTCCCCATTCTCACGTATCCTACGTTCCATGTCATGAGATCTTGCAATGGCATGGTGTCGAACAAAAGACGTAGACTCTCCCATTTGATATATCTAAGTCTCTGCAAGTGAATCGTTTGTGCAGTCCTTCAGTGCAGCAACGAAGGTTCTGGCAAGCTTGACATGTACTCTCAACACACTACATCCGGTTGCAGGCTGTCGAACAACCCAGCTGCGCATAAATACTTCCTTCTGCATTTTGTCAAACGTATATGCATAAAAGTATATTTATACAATAGTTGGTTGTTTTTGTTTTTTTTTTAAGTCTCCAGCGTATATGCCAACTAAACTTAGCGAAAATGTAAAACAATAGCTAAAGATATATAACTCTCCTATTTGTCTGTAGAACCCGAAGAATGTGTCCATTCCAGATAGTTACGCAAACTTCGGGAATCAGTAAACAGTCCGTCCACTTTTATATTTTATATCCAGAACTCATACTCCTGGTAAGGATCCTCATCAAAATCAAAGCGTAGGAATGGTTCTCATTCCTGTAAGTATATGGGTGCACCTGAAGACAATATACATAAACAAACAAACGCCGGTGTGTGCGCGCATAATTATTGTAGCTAACCAACCTGGACATGTTTAACATGAGCTCGAGATATCAGGTCTGCCGAGTTGAGCAAGTAATTCTTGTTAGCTGGAGGAACTATAGTATCCTTCCATGGTCCAATCCCAACCACCTATTTCCTAATATACTCGAGGTATTTGCTAGATGTAATCTCGTGATAAGACTGCAAGTACACACTTAAATGACATATTAACACACACACACACACGAAGAGGCAGAGGGAGAGGGAGAGATAGAAAGAGAGAGAGGTAAGCATGTGTATTTAAATTCTTATATATTGTGTATATACACTATCGTGTGTGTGTGTGTAGAGAGAGAGAGACTATATACATTACAAGTAATGGCGTGTGTGTTTGTGCGCGCGATAATGCAAAGACACCTAAAAACTCTTAATATGGTACAATCATATACCATGTAATACACTTCATAGGCTTTTAATAGTTCCAAGTATATTTTGTGTATACATAAAATAAATTCATAATATACTTATAAAAAACTTTTAGGAAGCACAGACAAAGTCTACGTACAAATGGATGTGTATAATTTATACTATGTACTATAGGCTATCTTTTATATATATAATATATATATTATCATGAACCTAAACCCTGAACCCTGCTTTAGAATTTATGGCAGCAGGAGGGAGCTGAAGTATTATTACACGCCTTCTGCCAAGCAATCGGCTGAAGATGAGGCGGCTGCCATTGCCAGTATCTTGACTGCGCCAGGAGTCCGGTTGCAAAGACAGGTGCGTGTGTATGCGCGTGCGTGCGTGAGGACGATGTACATATACACATTTTGTGATGTATAAGTCTCCTACCCAAACGCTCACATATACACATTGTGCATATCTTATGTACGGTATGTATATATAGAGGAAGTATCTAGTATATACACGTTTACTTGAGTATGAATTGGTCATAGCTCAGCTTTTACATTAATTTTCTCAGTTGCTTATGGTAGCGCTTGTATATATATGTACCACGCACACAAGAATACACACACACACACAGAGCAACAAATAGTTGTATGTGTGGATGTGTCATAGTTATGTATTATATACAGTAATAATATATCCACTTGTATATTTGTATGTGTACTTACATAACACACAAACACACACACACATACATCAAGAGAGAGAGAGTTTACAGACATGCATAGTTCAATCTTCAAAGCAATTAATCGCACATGCACCTTACACATGCACATATATACACGTATATATCGTCTGTGCGTTCCTCTTTACATGTATGCTTCTCTCTCAGAACGCTTGTCAGTCATAGAGAGCCAAAGTTCCTTATATTCTATTATTTCAATCATGCTGTCTTGTTACCAGGCCCAATATACAAGAATATAACCTTGTCCTGCGACTCCAGTTGGACAGCGTGTCGAACATCTGGTGGTTCGTAGAAAAGCAGCAGTTATCAACATCATCTGTGATGTCCTAAAGCTTCCATCAGAGTACGTACATTTTTACACCGACATATGATTTTATATATAAAGCACCTGGAAATATATATATGCTGATATAATTACGTGTGAGTGTGTGTGTATGTGCATGCACTTGTACACACAAACATAAATATTAACTTGTTATATAACAGTTATATACTTGATTTGATGTCATATGGATCTGTACACTACGCAATGCGGGTTCCAAAGCCTACACCACAACAAGTGCAGCTGTTTAAGAAGGCCTCGCCAAAGAAATGGTCAAACCTCGAGAATATTTCTCTTAATGAAGCACGTAAGCCAACGAGGCTAACCGATCCTAATCACCTTGCTGAACCTAGCTCATACCTTCGAGTACACGTCCATCCCAAACGATTTCCAAGGTTAACCGCAAAGTTATAGTGAATAGTATATTCAAAGAGCTACTTTATAATCATAAAGCACTATGTTTTCTATATTGTACATGTATAAACATTATGCCATGTTTTTGTATATTGTATAGCAATTGAGGCAGTTTTATATAGGTTTCAGTACAATACAACGATTGCATAGGTATTATGTACTGTACGATACTATATATTAAAGCTGTATACCCATTACACATAATAGAGTCTCGGATCATGTATTACACAATACTTCGTCTCGTCCTGTTATGCCATAAGTGTTTTGCATGCACACGCACACGCACACGCACACGCAGAGAGAGGGAAGGAGGAGGAATTACGATAAAGTTTTACATAATGCATATTTTATTGTCAAATATACTCAGCGTAGCTTATACATATAGCCTATGGGTGACTGTGTTTGTACACTATTTCAACAAACTATTTCCTTACAGATGTTATAAGGTTGACTGAAATTACGTATTATAGCACACGAATAGACATTTGTGGTAGTCGATAAACCAGCAGGTGTGTCGGTATTACTTAATCACCTGTAAATTAGTTCATTATTTTGATTACAGGTTGGTGGGAGTGTGGATAACACTGTGCCACATTTGCAACGAGCTTGTTGCCAACGCATCAGCTCGATAATTGTACATGGTATTTATAATAAATACGTTGTACATGCATGTACTGTAGAGACAGATTATATATTATCAATACCGTATATATAGAATACGCATATATAATGTTTAATAGATATTATGTTAACATATAAAAAGGAACTTTGTAATTATTTAATAAAGTTCTATTGTTGATCGATTTTTTATGCATGCAGCCTGGTTCTTGCGAAGACCAATGAATTTGTATCGCGCTTCCACAAGCTAATTAATGTTAGTCATTAATTAATATATCACTTAAGCACACTCTCGCTGTGTTTTTGATACTCTTAATATATACTATTATCTCGATATTGCTTTGGTTATACCATATGTGTGTGTAATATACTGCAGACTATTCCAGATTTTCCCTCCACATGCTGTACACATTAGACTGAGTTTAACAGCTAGTAAATGTTGTTCTATTTCAGCTGCGTGTACAGTTTTCTGCTTTGGGATCACCGTTGATAGGAGATTCACGGCTGAAATGTGCGGATGTTGATTCTTTCTTGTTAAGAAACAGGGAAGAACTCAAGCATGCCGAACAAGTTTGGATATCAAAACACGGGTCTGAGCCCGCATTAACAGTATACAACAGCTCCATAAGCCCCAAGGCTCTACAGTGTAAGAAACAATCATTCCCATAATTTAGCACTAAACCCCAGGAAACCTCACAAGAGGCACATGAGTCTACTTCCATGAGGTTTCTTAAAAACTACATTGTACATGTCAACATGGTATATTGAATAGCAGGGAATTGAGTGTCAAACTAAAACTTGTTGACTTGTATGTAATTCGTTAAAACAGAACTAATATTTATATACATGTGATGCCAGCAAAACAGTGAAGTGTGAAACCATAAATTATGAACTTAGTAACAGGAATAAACTCTCTAGTTTAAGCTTCATAGTTAAATTATAATCTTACAGATAGTTTCGCAAACTTAATGTGAACTTAAACTTTAATATATCATATAAAGTTTATACACTTGAATATAGTAATTAAACTCTAATGTTATATTATAGAATGTCGGTCATATTCAATCTATGTGTGTATGGTATATAGTTAAATCATAAGCTGATATGTAGTCTATATAGTCTACGTCTATGCTTCGCTTTCTATGTAATATTTCTATACCCAACAACTCACTATAGATAGTGACAAGTGCACGTGTTGCATGGTTGGATTTTAGTTGATATCCTATAAATAAATCAAAATAACATAAAATATAAGTTTTAATATTCAAAAAATGATGAATTATTACGTTTTTAATATCATATTACTCAAGTAGCAGAGTGACAAGTGTCTTTTCCGGTGCACTGTAGGAAGTGAGCATAGAAACGTCTCTAAACGGGCCTTCAAAACTCTCTTGCAGTTCCATTGGCATGCTCCCTCCTCGGAAATGATTGGTTTGCTTAGATTGCATCCTTTCTTTCCATAACCTTCCATCCTGTATATATATATATATAATTCTATATGGTTTTCCATGAAAATCTTACATTTTTACGACAATCTACTGCTAACTGTTATGGGACTTACATGGACAATACAGGGCTCTGGAGGTGGACACCTGACCGGTTTTACATCGAACTCCGTTGGCTCTGCTGGATGCTCAATAGACAGCACACAGTTGTCTTTCTGCGAGAGAGTTTGGAACCGAGTGTGCCTCGCAGATGGTTGTTTCTGGTAAGAATAGGAGCAAATATATATGTGTTCTTTTAGATGGGGATTATAATTTGCACATAGTTACCTTAACATTGGGCTTGTGATGGTGAACACGACGGATGCGAGAAAAGATGCCCATCACTGCTGGATTAGAGATGTTGTGTGATGCTCGATTTAAGTCGGAGATATATGGAACAGGTTTTTCAAGTGACAGTGACTGTTCTTTCAGACAAAGTGTTGTTTGATCACTTATCAAGAGGTAAGCAAGGTCTTAATTAATTGAGGTTTGAAAATGGTGTTAAATCAGTAAAGTGACACTAATATTCTTATAACACACACCACACATGTACATGATATGTATTAATACCATGTTATAATTATTTTGACTTTTAAAGTAAAGAAAACTAAAAAATGTTTACTATAATATTCTTTAAAAATTCGTTTTATAAATATACCTATATTTAATTATTATACTATGTATAAAAGGATATATATAGGTATATCTTTTAAAAATACCTATAAATATATATATATATATATACGTATAGCCTGTGCACATATATTTTAAAAATATGAAGTTGGTGCCTCCCTGTTGTAAACTACGACGTGTAAAGTACTTACATATGCATACATGTACACGCGTATGTACGTATTTGACAGACTCAATATTAACAATTCATTATTTAATTGCTATTTACAAGTGAAAATAAAATATAGTAAGTTTTCCAAAGAATTGATGCATTTTAGTCAAACTCATACAGCACAACAATTTTTGACGAATCCATTAAAATTTAGTACATATGTGCTTCCGTGTAAGTTTGCATACATACATACATACATACTTGTATATGTTGGCGTGGCACACATGCATAGATATGTATACACACATATATATACAGGCATGTGTGTTTATGTGACATAGACACGCATATATGTGTGGTGTGTATGTGTATGTATCACACATTAAAGAATTACAAGATTATAAATAACCCGACTTATGTTTTAAGTACTCCGAGGTATATATATGGAACTCACACATGCCTACACACACATGTAAGTTCTTTGCATGTGTATGTGTATGTGAACATGTGTAACAAAGATACATATGTTTATATTCATAAGTTGGTTAGGGTTCTCTGGTAGATGGACCCGGATCCGGGGGAACATCAAGGAGGAGGCACTGGTGGATTTATAAGCGGCACAACTTGTTTTCGTTGTACAAAACGCTTTAACTATTGCACGTGTACAATCTCTAGAGGATCGGGTTGAATGTCATGCCGAACCTTATAAACTTGTGGCCTTACTTGCCGTAGCATTCGATACAGTCCTTCCATTGAGAAAGGAGACTCTTAGTTAAACTGTGTATCGTAAGCTTTGGAAAATGAACCAACACAAATTTATCAACCTTGTACTTTGTAGGAGGATGATGGTGCTAGTTGTAGCGTTATTATTGTCTTACTTGTATGTGGCCCAAGTGTTTTGCTGACTCCACACGAACCAATGGAAGAATGCTCGTCAAATACCGATCTCATGACCTAGCATCAGCAGCCCACAATAACCAAGAAGGCAGACCCAACTCTGTCGACAACACCGAGTCATGACCATACAAAAGCTTATATGGGGAAGTACCAGCGAAACTTTGTACTCCAGTGACATAAGTATATTGAAGAGATGGTAGGTAACCATCCCAATGCAAATGTTGAAAGTTCACATACTTTACAATCATCTCTTTGAAGGTTTTGACGAGCCATTCCACTAAACCATCTGTCTGAGGATGATAAGCGCTTGTGAAAGTGTGATAGATCCCTAGTTGAGAAGTCAAAACATGAAATGCCTCGGCCATAAATATAGGACCATTGTCTGAGAGAATTCGTTTCCGGACAAGAATACTGAAACACGACCCGATTAAGGAGAAACTGACCAACAGCAAAAGCAGTCGCACTAGCAAGAGCATCAACTTCGACCCAATGAGTTAGATAGTCAGAAGCAATAATAATGTACTCATTACCAGCAGTCGGCCACGGAAAAGGTCCCATCAGATTAAATGCCACCAACTCAAATGGACAATAAACTGCAATTGACTCCAACTGTCCTTTCGAAGTACATAGGGGAGTATTGCGAGATTGGCACCACACACAAATATGCACATACCAAATCACATCTCCTAACAACTGCAGCCAATAGAAAGATTTGTGCAACTTCTCCATCACACGACGATGTCCCATGTGCCTACCGAGAACATGAGAGTTATGGTAAGCATGGAGGAAGTGTGGAATGAAGACCGAGGCACTACCAACAGCAAATGATCATCTGGATCAGTCCCCATAAAATAAAGAAGGTTGTCCTGAAGGCGATATTGCGAATATAAATGCATGAAAGGCAAGTCATCAGTAAGTGATGCAGGATTCTCAAACCCATCATGAAGCCTTCAAATCCATAACTTAACCATTTGAACTTCGCGAACCTCATCCAAAAATGGCAAATCTAATTCTGCATTTTGCGAACATTGAACGTCAAGCACAACAACTGCTGATGGTATAGAATCTTTGTCCAAAAAGTCCACTAATGTTGGAACAACTGGCTCCTCAGGGGCAGAAGAAAAAAGAGAAGGTGAAAGAGGAGCTCGAGAAAGAGCATCAGCATTAGCAATAAAACTTCCTAAGCGATGAACAACCTTAAAGTTATAAATTTGAAGCTTTAAGGCCCATCGAGCAATACGACCAATCAAATTCTTTTGCTTCAACAACGAAGTGATTGCTGCATGATCACCTTCCAACAACATTCGAGAACCATGTAAGTAGGCATGGAACTTCTCAAAACCCTAAACTACTACTAAACACTTTCTTTTTGTAATGGAGTAATTCACCTTTGCTGGTTACAACATACGGCTGATGTACGCAGTGGGATGTTATTGGCTAGGGACACTCGTACTCTCCTGTAGCAATACACCCTTGAGACCAATGTCAGAAGCATCTACGTGCAAGATGAAAAGACAAGTGTAATTTGGGTACGCCAAAACTGGAGGAGTCATTAATAGTTCTTTGAGATATATAAATGCCTACTTGCAATTCTTAAACCAAACAAAAGAAGTCATTGACAACTTCAACAACGCTCGCAATGGTGCAGTACGATCTAAAAGATGATTCACAAAATGACCTAGATATTGTACCTTGCCAAGAAAGCGTTGCACATCATTCACACACTTCGGCGTAGGGAACTTCAAAATTGCAACAAGTTTGTCATGATCGATTTGCAAACCTTCACGTGAAATGTGATAACCTAAATAAGTGGTGTCCTTGGATCCAAACACACACTTAAATGGCTTCATCTTCAAACCATCTTCCCGTAGCCAATCCAAAACCTTGCGTACATCACTGATATGCTCCTCCCATGTTCCATCCAAGTGGATTAAAACATCATTGATAAAGTCGGTAGTTACCTCTGGCATATTGTAGAGAACCTCGTCCATCATATCTTGGAAAGTCGCTGGAGCATTACTGAAACCAAAAGGCATCACCAAAAACTAGTACATGCCAAATGGTGTCTAAAAAGCAGTCTTGGGAATGTCCATGTTAGCCATCGAAACTTGCCAATATCTAGAGGCAAGATCTAATTTGGTAAACCAATGGATTTACCCCATTCAATCCAAAAGGTCTTTAATATGAGGAAGTGGGTACACATATGAAATGATTACATCATTTAATGGGCGATAGTCGAGACAGAATCAAACGCTTCCATCTGGCTTCGTCACAAGATAAGGTTCGCACGCCCAAGGACTTTGAGATTTTCGGTTAACACTCTTCTCTAAGATCTCCTTAACATTCGCTCATAAGTTCTTGAGCTCCTTTGATGATCGACGCCAAACAGGTACCTTGATCGGCCTAGCATCCCTAGTTGGAATAGGGTGGCGTGTCACAATCTTGGCCCCAAATGACAAGTCAAAGTTGAAAAGATCAGCATACTCTTTCTTAAATTGATTAACGACTGCAGCCCGATGATCATCTGATGGATCCAGAGAAGAAAAGGAAAAATATGAAGGGAAGATAGTTGGAAGTAAGGGTGAAAAAAAGTGATAAAAGTAGATGAACAAAGTGAAATAGAAGTAAAAGGAATGGAAGAAAGATGAGGGAGAGTCAAACAGGGGGGAGACTTTTCAAAGTCACACTTGGCATGATTGCGAATCAACCAATCCATACCAAGAATAAGGTGAAAAGCTTGACTTGGCACCACCCGTAGAGATTGAAACTCAAGTTCACGATCGTCCACACAAACAACAATGTCAACTTCATCACATGAACAAACATGAGTGTGTCCGTTACTGTATAGAATAAAGACTGGTTCTACTGCACGACGCAAATGAAGGTTGTAACGTTTAACAACAAATTGAGAAATGGAGGACAAACTCGAACATGTATTCACCAACACTAAAAGGAAAACAGAACGTGGCGTGTTATTAAATCGAGCTTGAAAAGTAAAGACCAGATGAATTGGTGCTAAGTGAACCCCTTGATGATACTTCCAAAAGAAAAACAAGAGGATTCGCACGAGGACCCCCTTTACTCATGCGATTCATCGTTTCCCAAAAGATCCACCACATCAAGACCTTCTACTATAGCGGCGCTAATCGGACATTGTTGACGCTAAGGTCTCCACCCCGGAAATGGGGGACACCAATCAGGAAATCGTTGATAGCACCGATACGTGTGTCTAACCTCATCACATGCCCAACAATGAACTGTATGACCACGTCTTCATCCATGAGCCCAACCTTGTGTTGGTACACGAGCAACAACAACATCAACTTCCATCGGAGTAGGACCATCCCCCACATGAAATGGAACAAGGGAACGTGAAGCTGCAAGTGGGAGAGGTGATGACTCATATCGTTGTGCAAGCCTCAAAGCATCGTCAAGAGTTAGTGCATGCACAAGCCCCACAAGGTCTTGACAAAGTGCTGGCCGCAACATACCTAATTTGATGCATTTCGACATGTTAGGCTTTGCATGCAGCAAAAGGTTCCGAAAGCAAACACCAAACTGCATCATTAACTCAAATGGCCTTGACGAATATAATGCAATTGCTGAAAAGCATCATCTTAGTCATCCGCATGCCCAAATGTATGATTAAAGATCTCTAGAAGAATACTCCAATCCCCACAAGTTGTAACATCCATACCATTGTACCATTGCAACGTTGTCCCATGTAGGCAAGTAAAAAACTCGCGCAAACACTGAGCACCATCCCATGAATGATATGTGACGACCATGATGAAGTGGTCAAACCAATGGTACACATCATCCCAGGATTTCTGCGAAAGAAATTCGGCTGGACGCAAGGATTTGCAATAGGAACAAGAGGAGTATCATGGGTTGTAAATGCTACCATTAATTAAGAGTGATTGTTCAGTTACATCCACATGGCATCAAATAATTACATGAATAGTTACTTCATAGACGAAGGATTTGTCTGTTGTGCATCCATATCCGAGCGTTTCTTAGGGACAATTAAAGGTGCCCCTTGAGTCATAGTACCAATTGTCAGAGTTTTAACCCAAAGGGCCAACACGTGGCTGCCAAGTGGCCATTTGGCGTCATCACCCTGTGTGAGCAACGCTAAGTTTCCCAGAACAACCCCAACGACCCCTAGGGTTAGACTCTAATGCCCAAGTGGACAGGAGACTTAGGGTTTAGCCTAAGTCTCCCTAGAATGTCTGCCCCCAGAACCCTTGAGGGATAACCCTAGTTGACTTAGGGTTTAGCCTAAGTCTCCCTAGAGTGTCTACCCCCAAAACCCTTGAGGGATAACCCTAGTTGACTTAGGGTCTTGCCCTAGAAGACCTAGACAGGCTCATGCCCTAACCCCCATCAAGGAGACGTGTGTTCCACACATACCCCTGGACAGAGCTAAGGCATCGTCACTTACCCCTTGAGGAATCACCCTCATCCGGGAGTACAACCCCTTTAGGGGACAAGGGGTACCCTGAACCACGACTAACCCCTAAGGGTTTGAGTGGCCAAGTTATACCCTAGACCTAGGGCTAGTACTTAGTGAGGACACGAGTGTGCGCCGTAGGCGGACACGAGTGTTCTGCTAAGCAAACTCCCTAAGGCTAGGTTTGGGATAACCCTAAGCACATGACCTTGCGAGTGCCTCACGAAAGGGCTCTGCTACAGCTTAGGTTGTTCAACCCTTGAATTCCAAGGAGAACACTCCCCTAGCCAAGTGTGCCAAAGCACACCTAGTTATGAGACCTAACCTCCCTTGAGCGGATGCCCAAGGCTTAGCACCCTAGTGCAAGCACAAGCATGTCTGTTTGCTAAAGTATCCAACCCCTTGGCGACAAGCCCATGACATAACCCCAAAGGGCGTGCCTCAGGCGTTGTACCATGTGACGTTTAGCCCAGTGTCACATCTCCATGTGACACTGCCTTCCCCGATGTGGGCTATCATGCCATAGCCCTTAGATTCAAGAGTTGCACCAAGTGCCACAAACGTGGCTCCTAAATGCCAACTCTAGAACCCCTCAATGAACCCTCAGGAACCAAGTAACATGAACCTGTCAAACAAGATCCCACCCACAGTTGGACAAGGACACGGATGTGCCTTGCTTGGCCGTGAGTGCTACACCTAGCTTGACGTGGAGGAGGAGGCTGGAGACAAGCCTCAACCTCTGCCTCTTGGAACGTGCATTCCGACAAGACCTCCCAGGCATGGATTCGCCAACGTTAAGGGTAAGCTACCCCGAAGGTGGGACGTACCCCTGGCATCTGGAAGTTAGGGCGGCACAACAGAGGGTTGTGCCTTGACGACACAAGCTAGAGCTTGCACCGGGAGAAGAGTAACGAGCTCAGTCATGAACCCAGGAACCCTCACTCCTATATACTACCTTATTTATGTGACAGAGGCCCCCCCCCTGTTTTCCTGTTTACATAAGTGGGCTAGCACTGAAATCTCATTCCCAGGGAACATACTTGGTGAGTTATCCATCGACCCCTAAACCCTAACCTGTCAAACCTGGGGTATTTCTAAGCATATCCGACATGCCGAACTCACCGGAACTAGCCATTAATCCAACCGGGACACGGAAAAAAGGTAAGAGTTTTCTAGATGGAAGTGCTAGCTTCGCCCAGAGTTTCTTGCAAATACCTAATGACACCCGGCCGGACCATCACTAGATATCCAAGTGCACTAAGCGGGCCTGTTTCTTCTACATCTAGGGCTTATCAACATAGTACAGTAGGTAACAACAGTCAACGTCCAAAGTAAAGAGGAGTCATAGTAAAAACTATGACACACTCCCCGCCTTTGAAAATGTCAACGTCCTCGTTGACGTCCAACTCCAAGACTAGATAATGTTAGAAAAACTAACCAAAACTAACATATCACTCTATGCGGAGTCAGCCAAAAGTTCACATAAGTTTTATTACCCCCTTGCATTACGCGAAACCAAGTACTTCAGAACCGTCGTTCACTGAGTCGTAAACCTAGCTGCCGGAGGCACCACCTGCGACATGAAGTCACTTGGAGACCTTTTGCACGTCTGCAAAGTCTGTCACCCGACGCACACAACACTGGTTAATTTCTTTACTTAACTAGAATTTATATTGGAGGCCTCTAGTTAGTGTTGTTGCCGGCCCCTTGGTTAACAAGAAATAAAGACTTGCTTTATTCCTTAATATTAAATGCTGTTGACGACCTCTGTCGTCTAACACACAACAAGCACTTCTCAAATGCTTGACCAAACACCTTCGCATTTCTTTTGATTTTCCAATGGTCCCACATCTCCACATGTTACGATATTATAGCTTACATCTCTGCATCCCTCGGTGCTTCTCATTACCCCTTTTCATAAGGGTCTGCTACTATACCTATCTCTCATTAGTATATAGCTACGCCAGACTAAGTATGAGACTTTTATCGGAATCAAGCTCTTTTCCGATATAAGAGTACAAGTCGTAAAACCCTGTTCTTTGTAAACATGTCAATCTGGCCAGAGGCGATCACAGAGGCGCATGGCTGTACACATGTATACAACAAGGTCTTGCCAATCTACCAACTGCCATTCACTTGGTGTGTTATTAACATAAATTTATTCCCGATAGGAATCAAATTCAGTCAAATCCCGACCAAGTGTGATAGCCTTACCATTTGTCCTTCGCAACCATCTTTGTACTCTTTCATAACACCGACCAGTTCAGGGACCAGATAAGCTAACATACCTTTCTTACAAACTAATGTGGAAACCAGGAAATTCAACCCATCTCTAGTGCCTCAATCGACAATCTTTAGATAACAGTCTCTTAATTGTCACTCTCATTGTACTCATTCCCCAAAGAGCACATCATACTAGATGCCGTTCAATACTTCCTAACTCTTTATCTCACTAAGTTAAAATACCAAATTTTAAGACTTAGTTTCCACGATAAGAGTCTCTCTGAATTCAAATACTGCACGCCTCCATAACATTATATTTATTTCCAACTCTTAAATTGATTTCGTAAATGTTTCTCAACACTATACCGAAGTATAGCATTTTCACTAATTGAAGCAACTAGTTTTTTGATAAACATCTTTTAAAACTAATCCTTATTCTATAAATAGTCGCAATTTCGATATTGATACTTCGAATGGATAATGATCGTTTTAACGTTCAAATCCTAAGCTTATCAACTAGTTGTTATACTAGTGGATATAAACTTACAATCATATCAATTTATCGAAATGCTACAACTACATTATAGATATGGTCTTAGTTTACATGAACCGAACTTCAATTTTGAGACGGAAATATAATGTTACGACAGTATTTCGAGGAACTTTGTTCAGAGACTAAGAGGAATCATGAACTAGTGTCTGGTTCATCTAACTGATTTAGTAAGATATCAACCTCCACATAAATGTTATCATAACACTGAAGTGTTATATCAACTTCATGTTTTTCATACCTTATAATTCAATAGATCTCCCCAAACATGAATAAAATATCTAGTTCAGTATGTGAACTAAGATACATTATTCACTAGACACCTAGCAATCCAGAAAGTATACATTGCCCCTCAAGCAATGTATTGAGAAATGTCTCATTTCTCAACTAACTTGAAAACACGTTTCAAGTTATAACACTAAGGTAGTGCCTTACCAAAGTGTGAACTCAATCCACTTGAGTCTTTATATTTATGATTATGGCCACCTCATGTGATCATAACCAAGTTTAATATTGAGCGCTCCAAACTCAATATTAAGAGATACCATACTATACTTTGACAAGTCATTTATAATCAATCTTAAAAGATTGTCATAAATATTTCAAAGTTTAAATATAAATATCTCAACAATGAGGTGATAGGAAACCTCATATTCTCGAACCGATATTGGACGAACCTTGAACTACAATCATCAAGAAGGGACACCATCTTCTTGAGCTAATCCCGCTACCAATATCTCACTTCAAGAATATTGAACCAACTCAAGGAACACCATCAAACCTTGAGATAGAACTAAAACTAACCCAAGGAATACAATCAAACCTTGAGTCAAGAATAGTTTATATTTTTCAATATTCCAAAGATTGAAGATACTACTTTATAAGTTCTTTAAGTGCCCACATTTGCGACCATGATGCAAAGTCAAGAAACCGTCTTTTGAATAATCGTATTCGACTCTAAAATGAAATTGATATTGAAAACAATATCAACTTCTAATTCTCATCGAAAACCGACTCTCTGAGGAGGTACATGCACTTAAACCTCCAATGGAAATCCGACTGTTACTAGCTCATTGTAATTCTCAACATAAGTTATCAAACTTAGCAAGTTTCCTTACTTAGTCAATAAACAAAGTGAAGAATCCCAAATCATGCTCTTCTTAACCAAGGAATCACCCTTGTTCAAGAGCTTATCCCCACATTGCAAACAACGTTACAATTTCAAGATTAAAGAGTTAATAATGAAAATGCACAAGTGTGCGCCGAACGCCTTCACTATGCAAGTCCTTCATTACTCAGTAAACTAAAAATGTAAACGTATGTTTCCAACATTACTCTTTTGATAGATCACCATCTATCCAAAAGCTGCATTGATAGGGATGCAACATTAAATCCGTCTACTGCCAAAATTATTATTCTATCTCATTCTTATGATCCCATATGAGATAATTTCATAATCAAGTTAGCCGAGCTAGCTAACTTGAATACAAGTGCGCGCTTACAACAACTAAGGTTTCAAGTTGTACTGTTCAAATTAGGTAACTTGAACTTAGTAAACTATTTCACCTAATGTTACTTGTAGCTAGCGTCATCAAAATATTGCGAACATCGGACAATACTTTGATTACATTGGATGTTCGAACCAACTGCTTAACATATTCATCATATGTTAATATTTGACATTTTGTTGTATTACAAGTTCAACACCATAGTCTGCTTCTAGAGTTACACTCTCAAAACATGCACTATAATGAGAGCTTATTTACACTTTTATGTCAAAATGTAGTGTTCCTCTTATGTTTGAATATGCCCCTTTTCCCGAAGTCAAAGATGCACTGAACATAAGTCTTTCCCCGTTTGAACACTACAGTTGGATCCGATATTGAATCTTGACATAAGCCAAAACTCAAGGACATGTCTGTTTCCAAATCATGTGTTATCCCAAATTCAAACACCTTAAAAAAAAGAAAAATTTTCAATAATGGGTAAGCTTAGCATATCACATGATCCACTTACAAGACTTAGTTTGTAAGCCAGAACAAACTAACACGCCACGTCTTGTGAAAACATATGGTAAGTAACCTAGAGAAAACGTAACCTGGCATGCAACTTGGAAGTTGCCTTCCGAGTGCTACCTTCGACATTGGAGTCCATAACCCACACCCACTTATTAAGTAGATGTTCTTTGAAGAGTTATAGATCTCAGGACCAATCTCTCCGCGCAGAATTCAGACGTTAGCCGAAAGTGATGAGTACTTCAAAATTTAGAACTAACTAAACCTGAAACACATTACAACTTTAGGCAGTCCTGCTGACCGTAGAGAATGGCTCCGATACCAATTGTCAGAGTTTTAACCCAAAGGGCCAACACGTGGCAACACGTGGCTGCCAGGTGGCCATTTAGCATCATCACCCTGTGTGAGCAACGCTTTGGGTTAACTAGCTTGATGTGGAGGAGGAGGCTGGAGACAAGCCTCAACCTCTGCCTCTTGGAACGTGCATTCTGACAAAGACCTCCCAGGCATGGATTCGTCAACGTTAAGGGTAAGCTACCCCGAAGGTGGGACGTACCCCTGGCATCTGAAAGTTAGGGCGGCACAACAGAGGGTTGTGCCTTGACGACACAAGCTAAAGCTTGCACTGGGAGAAGAGTAACGAGCTCAGTCATGAACCCAGGAACCCTCGCTCCTACATACTACCTTATTTATGTGACAGAGGCCCCCCTTGTTTCCTGTTTACATAAGTGAGCTAGCACTGAAATCTCATTCCCAGAGGAAATATACTTGGTGAGTTATCCATCGACCCCTAAACCCTAACCTGTCTAAGCATATCCGACATGCCGAACTCACCAGAACTAGCCATTAACCCAACCGGGAACGGAAAACAAAGGTAAGAGTTTTCTAGATGGAAGTGCTAGTTTTGCCCAAAGTTTCTTGCAAATACTTAATGACACCCGGCCGGACCATCACTAGATATCCAAGTGCACTAAGCGGGCCTGTTTCTTCTACATTTAGGGCTTATCAACATAGTACAGTAGGTAACAACAGTCAACGTCCAAAGTAAAGAGGAGTCATAATAAAAACTATGACACCTTGCCTCCACCAATGTGAGAGCTCAGAATATAAAAATGTGTATATATCCATTATTTCAAGAACTCTAACTTATGTACAGGAACGAGTGATCTAGATTGAAACCAATTCAACGGTTATTAAAACCCATTACATTAATAATAATATACACACATGCAGCCATACACATGGATCAGACATGAAGTAATATGCCGATAATTATTTATTAATTATGAATTAAACACACACATATAAAGTATTTACACGTTTATGACATGCATTATAGCATAAAAATAACCATATATTATAACATATAGCACTATAGAAACTAGGTGAGTCACTCGTCTCACATGGCCATTTTCATTTTATCCAGCGGATAATGAAAATGTCCATGTAAGGAGGACCGAACGAAAACTAGCCCGCCAACAATTCATATACAAAGCCATAACAGATATTAATTTGAAAGGGGAGGAAGGAGAATGCATTTTAAGTGTATGTGTATATGCAGTGTGTCTATTGGAATGTATTCTTTATATTCGTTTGTCTTCCTTTAATTATATTATAGGATT